>BQNB010033758.1:0-52075 GCA_026074375.1 Tanacetum coccineum | reverse complement strand
GTATAAGATTTTCATAATATTTTGGTCATGACGTGTTTGTTTATAGAACTATCCCAAGTCGAAAGACTTTGTTGCAAATCAGCTTTCCCAATTCAATTTAATAGCAAACAACCTAGTAATTCAAGTGTATTTAGTGATTATTGTCCAATAAGCATATTTCCATATTGTAAGCCCGTTATGAATCGTAGTATATTAAATTCGTCATGAGTCTAATATAATAAATTCGATAAATATTAATAATATAAACAAAATAAAACCAAACACACCCTTGTGGCTGTTAACCACAGATCCAAATGCACCCTTATGGTTGTTAACCACGGATCCAAACGCACCCTTATTGCTGTTAACCACATATCTAAACGTACCCTATAATGCTGATAACCACTGAAACAAACACCCTCTAAGGGCTGTAAAACGCAGGCACAAACACCCTCTTATGGGCGGTTAAACGCAGAACCAAACACCCATATATCACCATCAAGCCAACCTAAATCAAGAGACCAAAATAGAAAAAGGAAATAAGCTAAAACAAACAAAACCATACTTTATTTAGTTTTTATAAAAGAAAAGTAACCATCCAAACTCGAAAAAGAAGGGTGAAGTGGTGGTGGTTTTGGTGTCGTCAGTTGTGGTGGCAAAGACGCCGGTATGGTAGAGGTGAGGATGTGGGTGTCGGCTGGTGGTGGAAGCGTGGAGATAGAGGTGGTGTGGTGAGATGGCGCATCGGTGGTGATGTGGTGTCGATGTGGAGGAGATGGGGACGTCGGTGTGGTGTACCGGATCTGGTGGATCGATGGCGGGGTGTGGCGGCTGGTGGCCGGAAGTTGGCCAGAGATGGTGGTGACGTGGTGGTGCAGCGCCGGAAATACAAAGGGAGGAGAAGTGTGTGTGGTGGCTAGGTTATCAAATGATAAAACCCTAATAGGGTTTGTATTTATACATGAAAGTTTAGAAAACAAAGTATAAAAGGTAAAATAGTCTAGGAGGTTTCAAGTAAATATTACCACAGGTACCAAAAGTGTATTTTTTGTAAAATGATGGTTCGAGACACGTTTAGGCTATTTAACGGTTGATTCAAGACACGAAAATTACACCGTTGCGATCAAAATGATTTTTCCACGAAAAGTGAATATATACACGACTAGTATTTTATAAATGTTTTATAAAATATATTTAAAATGTTTATTATTTGGCAGTCATCGGCCATCACGGGTAAGCTTTGTCCGTAAAATGAAACATTAATTGAATATTTGCGTTTTTAACAAACATTTTTAAATAAAATGTTAAATAATTTATTAAATATTTTTATTAAATAAATTTTGATAATTAAATATAATTTAATTATTATCGTGTCGGTACGCGTTTTGTACTGTTTTTCACAATTTGCGTGATATCTTCTCGTTTTCAAGTCAAATAAGTTTGAAAAATAAATTTGTAAATGAGAGATGTAATAATAAATATGGTTTATTATTTAAATATGTTTTGAAAATTTACCGGTTACACGGTAATCGTTTTTATGCGACAATAAAATGTCAAAAGTCAAAAAGTCAAGTCGGACCCAAAAAGTCAAAGGGTTAAATAGTCATTTAAAGTTCTGAAAATTGCCGATTGTTACATGGATAAATCTACCTTATGGCATAGAAGACTTGGTCACGCAAATATGCATTTAATTCAATCTTTTTCATCTAAAGAATTAGTTAGAAACTTACCTAAGCTAAAATATGATAAACATTTTTGTGATGCTTTCAAAATTGTAAAGCAAGCTCATGCAAGTCATAAAGCTAAAAATATGGTCTCTACTAAAAGATGTTTAGAATTATTGCATATGGACTTATTTGGTCCGTCGTCAATTAAAAGCTATAGAGGAAATGTGTACACCTTAGTAGTAGTAGATGATTATTCTAGGTACACATGGACTAGATTTCTAAAAACTAAAAATGAAGCTTTTGAGAAATTTGACATATTAAGTAGGAAAATTCAAAACCAACTAGGTAGTTCTATAGTTCCTATTTGAACGGATCATGGTCGAGAATTTGATAATGAAGTACAATTCGGAGCTTATAGTGATACACAAGGCATTACTCATAATTTCTCGGCTCCACGTACTTCGTAATAAAATAGGTTAGTAGAAAGAAAGAATAGAACCTTACAAGAGATGTCTAGGACTATGCTTAACGAACAATCCATTCCACAAAAATTTTAGTGTAATGCCGTTGATACGTCAACTTATATACTAAATAGAATATTGATTCGACCAATACTAGAAAAAACCCCTTATGAAATATTTAGAGGTAGGAAACCCTCTTTAGAATATTTTAAAGTATTTGGAAGTAAGTGCTTCATTTTAAATACTAAATACTATCTAACCAAGTTTGACCGAAGTCATACAAAGGTGTTTTTCTGGGATATTCTCAAAATAGTAAAGCTTATATAGTGCTAAATAAACATACAATAAAAGTCGAAGAATCACTCAACGTGACATTCGATGAAAGTCCTCCTCCTACCAAAATATCACCATTAGTTGATGATGATGTTGGTGAAGAAGAAGCTATAAAAATAATACTAAAGTAGTAAATAATAATAATGAAGAAGATGATTCGATAGAAGTTGACGAAGTCGTTAACATTAAGGAGTCCAAAAATCATCCATTAGATCAAGTCATAGGAAATCTTAATCAAAGCACCTTAAGATCTCAAGCCCAAAATCATAATAATTTCTTTTGTTTTATATCTACCATAGAACCCAAAAATGTCAATGAGGCATTAAAAGATGAAAGTTGGGTTATAGCCATGCAAGAAGAACTAAATTAATTTGTAGCCAATGATGTTTGGGATTTAGTCCCTTTACCCTTGAGTCAATCCGTCATAGGAACAAAATGGGTCTTTGGAAATAAATTAGATGAAAATGGTATAGTGTCTAGAAATAAGGCTAGATTAGTGACACAAGGATATAATCAACAAGAAGGTATAGATTATGATGAGACATACGCTCCGGTAGTTAGGTTAGAATCAATTAGAATACTCCTTGCTATTGCTTTTGCAAAAGATTTTAAACTATACCAAATGGATGTAAAAAGTGCTTTTCTAAACGATTTTATAAACGAAGAGGTTTACGTTGCTCAACCTCCGGGGTTCGTTGACTTTCAAAAACCAAACTATGTTTATAAACTTAAAAAGGCTTTGTATGGTCTTAAGCAAGCTCCTAAGGCTTGGTATGATAGACTAAAAGCATTTTTGATATAACACGAGTATTCAATAGGAATGGTTGATAATACACTTTTTACTAAGAAATCAAAGTCACATCTTATCATTATTCAAATATATGTCGACGACATTATATTTGGTTCCACGAGTCAAAACGTGTGTGATGATTTTGCAAAAATCATGCACGACGAGTTTCAGATGAGTATGATGGGGGAGTTAAAATTCTTCTTGGGTCTTCAAATAAAACAAATGGAAGACGGAATATTTTTCAATCAATACAAGTACATCAAGGAGATGTTAAAGAAGTTTGGATTGGAAGATTCCAAACCAACCAAGACGCCGATGTCAACAGAGATCAAGCTCACTAAGGACGATGAAGCCGACTCCGTGGATAGCTCTAAATATCGAGGTATGATTGGTAGTTTACTTTATTTAACCGCAAGTAGGCCCGATATTATGTTTAGTGTTTGCTTATGTGCTCGTTTCTAAGAAAATCCTAAGACTACCCATTTAGAAGCCGTTAAGCGTATATTTAGGTATATTAGAGGAACTAGTCACTTAGGATTATGGTATCCGAAAGGAACCGGAATAGAAACTATAGTTTATGCCGACTCCGACCACGCGGGCGATTACGTTGATCGCAAAAGCACTAGTGGCGTTTGTACGTTCATGGGATGTTGTTTAACATCTTGGTTTGCTAAGAAACAAACGGCCCTTGCTATCTCCACGACCGAAGCCGAATACGTCTCCGCCAGAAAGGCATGTCAACAAGCACTATGGATAAAGCAAGCTCTCATCGACTACAGTCATAGCCCACGACGACTTTTCCTGCTATTATGTGCGACAATAAAGGCGCTATCGACTTAAGTAAAAACCCCGTACAACACTCCAGAACTAAACATATAAATATCCATCACTACTTTCTATGCGATAACGTCCAAAAGGGAAATATCTCTATCAAGAAAGTTACATCCGAAGATAATATAGCCGATACATTTACTAAGGCATTTTATAACTAGAAGTATTAAATTATTTAAGATACGATCCAGAATGATGTAACTACTCATGGATAGTGATACACCAATCATCTCAAAATACTTTGGTAAACGGAAATTTAATGTAGTAACTAATCATTATTCAAAAGATGTTAATTCTCATTACAAGTTCCAATTACAAAACTTTCGATCGTGAACATAATCGAGATTAGAATTTTACTAGATAAAGAAAATATCAATAAAATGACCATAAATATTTTCTATAATCTACATGTATGGTCAATACATGAAAATTACAAAATCAATTAAAAAGGACAAAAAGAACAATCATCGAATGGTAACTCACACTTGTGTTGACGATGTTTTATTAAGTCTAAATGTTCATAAATTATTGTCTTATTAATAATGGTCAAACTTATGCTAAAAGATAACACACTCCTAGTAGAATCGACTACATTGAATTTCCATGACAAGTTGCACGGTTCACTCAAAACTTGGACGCCGACTCTGATAGTTATATCGCATACTCCTAATAGTAAATATAACACACTCTAATTGCCAAAAACATAACACCATGTCTCAATTTGCTTAAAAATCAACTTTGTCCATATTTGTGGACACCTGCGGATCATGGATCCACCATATGGAGATCCGTGCGTTATTTAGGTGTATTCGTGCGTCACAGATCGCGGGTAAATAAAATATTTAAACAAATTGGGACCACAACTATTATTATACAAACTCACCCACGAACTCAAACACTAAAACCTTCAAACAAACATAACACAAATCAGTAATTAGAGCAATTAATCTACACGATCATTAACAAATCATCAATCTATAACAAATATTGTGAGTGATTTCATCTTATTTTCTTCTTAATTTTGTGTCTAGGGTTTTGATTTTGCTTAAATTAAATAATTTTGAGGAATTTTTTAATTTTTTCAATGGACTATTTTCCCACAATTAGGAAACTAATATATAGCAAAGTATAGACTATTTATGTCAACCAGAAAGCATACATGGAAGCGAATTCGGCAAGAACCATTTTTCAATCAAATTCACCAAAAAAAACCCAATACGATTTTTGAAACTTCACTTCTAAGAACCTTTCAAAACAAGGGTTGTTTAAGTACATTGTTAATACAACGCAAAAATATTTTTCTTCATGCATTAGGTCTCATGAATGTATATACGAGATGCTTAATTCATAAGCATTTTTTGTTCCATTCATCTAGAGTAATATCAAACATAGGTTGTGCATTATGGTTTGCTTATTACTAGTATTAATACAATTTTTCTCTTGTTGTTTGAGTCAAGCAAACCGCACACCCACATCAAGTCCATGTAGACACACTTACATTGTATTTTTTACTTATCAAGTCATTATCATAAATTCTTATTGAAATCACTATACATTACGTAGGTACCAAAATGCCAAACGAATACCAACAAGACTACAAGAAAACCCGTGCTTATGCTCCAAAAATCTACAATTATCCCAACATGTCCGATACACTTAGGGATATCTATAGGACTTTAGAAAGTAGATATGTTCATGAAGGGAGAACCATTCACCCATCTTTCTACAATTGTTAGCCGTGTTTTTATGTAAAGTGATTGTCATTATATATTCTCGAGCCTTATATAGGAAAAACATAGTTTACGGGAATTCATTTAAGCTAATTGGGCCTAGTTGTCGGGATTAAAGCCCATGTATAATAGGTTCGGCCCAAAGACAAAGGCCAATGACCCAAGTAGGGTTAAAACACTCCATGTACTATAAATACCTTTCACCACACAAGGTGAAGGGTGTTGCTTCTCATTTTCTTTCAAGGTTAAATAACCATCTTCTCTCTTTTATTTCTCTCTCTAGTTCTTTCTCTTTCTAAGATATTTCTTATCTTATTTTGTATTTTATGGTGATGAAATGATATTATGTAACAAGTGGTATTAAGAGCCATGGAGTGATCTTGTTTAGTTTTTGTGTTGTTTTCTTTTGTTTTAGCTCGTCATTTCTCAACCGAAGCTTTACATATTTTTTTTGATTTTTGAAGTTTAAACATACACTAAAAGATCATTTACTTTGGTAAGATTTATCTAGTTTCTTTATGATATAGGTGTATAAGCTTTGAATCAAGAAAAACTTATTTTTTTCAACTACAGTTTTCGAAAAACCTTATAAAGTACAAATCTTGATTTTGAAAATTTTGGCTTAAAAACTATAAAGTTTACATTTTTAAGGTACCTATAGGTTTAGTAATACTAGTTGTACAAGAAAATTTAGGAAAGATTATCAAAAACTGTGTCTTTTTATGTTTTTAGGATTGTGTGTTTCGTTCTAGTGTTGACCGGATTAGCAGTTTTTACAAGATTCACCGGATTAGCAGTTTTACAAGGTTCACCAGATTAGTAGTTTTTGTTGGGAAATAGATTGTAAAAGACTTAATACTGGTAGTATAACAGTTAAGTTTGGTATATTAGTAGATTCTGGCAGTACTAAGGCTTATTTTTTTAAGTCTGGCAGTACTATAGTTAGTACTGGTAGAGTGGCAGTACTATAGTTAATTAACTAGGCTCGTAGTGTCTTAAGATCTGTTTTATGTAACAGAATAGAAGTAATAGTTATCTTAGAGATATTTTAGGAGATATCTTAGGAAAGGATATGTATTATCCTTTCACACGTTTTGTAAAGCCTGCTAGGGTTTTCCTTGGTGTATAAAAGGAACCCTACGGCATAGAGTTTCACATATGTAATAGAAGCATTGAAGCTTAATAGAAATCAATAGCAAAATTAGTATTATTGTTCTTCTTAATTCTTGTGTTAAGATTCCGCATTAACACTTGATATTCATAGTCAGTGTCTCTCACATAGTTAATTTGGATTTATTCAAGTTAGCTATTGTCTTACAAAGGCTATAATAGGTCCAAGACCAAGGACCTACAAGTGGTATCAAGCCAATAAGAAGGGACTATGAATAAGAAGAATCACAAGATCTCAAACAAACCACTCCTATCATTCTTTACAAAATTTCATCCAAACCTGCTATGATGATTCCACAACTAACTCATTTGGATGATGAAGATTCAAACCATGAGATGCATCAGACACTGTGCACAAAACGCACCTAAACAAAAACAACAGGTGATTCCTCAAACAACTGCTATCTTAAATATTAAACTCCCAATTCTGAAGAAGGAGGAGTATGATATATGGGCTATGGAAATGGAGCATTACCTTGAGTACATTGACAATGATGTTTTGGAAAGGTAAATTCAGAATGGAAACTTTCCAAGAAGAGAAATTTCAACTGGAAAGATGGTTATTGATGTTCGAATATACTTTTCACAGTAACTGCTGCAGAAATTCAAGCTGTTGAAAAGGAAAGGAAGTGAGAAGAATATTCTTTCTTGCTGATGGCCATGTCCCAAGGAGCATATGAAAGATTTCATGGAATGATATGAGCAAAAGAGATCGAGAACCATCAGAACTAGGTTTGTGTGGTAATGCAAATTCAAAAGAAAAAGCAGAAGGCTGTTTTCATACAACAGTTGAAGTCATTACTATATCCAGTTCAAATGTTTAGAAAAAGGATATGACAGATTCCAACAATTACTTTCTCAGTTGGAAGCTCATGGTGCTGAAGTATCAAATGAGGATGCCAATTATAAAGTTTCTCAGGTCGTTGCCCCCAGCATGGTCCAATCTGGCAATGACTATGAGAACTAAACCAGATGTTTTGCATACTATACTATTGATGATATGTAAAATAACCTTATGGTTTTGACAGGAAATACGAAGTTGCCCCCACGGTACAGGCCTTAGACCCCGCCCGTGTGGTCTCTCACCCCGTGGCGGACACACTACGCCCCTCCATCATCAACCCCTAGGGAGCGCGAGCCGCCACTCGAATCACTCCCCTATAACCAATCAAAAACAACTCAAGGCTCAAAATGTAGCTTTTGATTCACAAAAGCAAGAAGCAGCTACTAATAATGTTAAGTCTGGTTTTAACTGGTGCCTACATACTAGCACAACGACTCCTCCACTTCTTCAACCAATTATATCCTGAAAATAAGTTCTTGCTTGTTTTTGCTGATGAAAGTTATTTATTCCCTCTATTGGCCAAACAATCAGAAGACTGAGACGTTCTTCATGAGGGACCCAGAAGAAATTGATGAACTTGGACATTGATTCCTCAATTTCAACACGTAAAAATTTAAAATATATATAACTATATAAATTACCAATTCACACCTTGAGGACAAGGTAAAATGGAAATTCTTCAAATACTCTATAAATATATAAATTAAATATATATATAATATAGTATATTATATAAATTATATAATATAAATAAATATAAAATGTCTATATATAGTATATAAATTATATGTATATATATGTATATATATATATATATATATATTACTAATTATATATATAATATAATACGTATATTTAACCGGGAAGTATTATTTCCTAGGTCGTTTCCCCAACGACTTGTGAAATTGAAAGCACGCCTTAGTTTGGATAATGATTTGAATAAGAGCAAAGAGAATTATGATTATCTATAACTACTAATTGAAAACAACAAATTAAATAAGCAAACAAAAGCAATTAAGCACTTAAACTAATTAACGGGAGCAAATAAAAAAAACCGATCAAAAATAAGACAAAATTAAACCTTAAAAATGCAAACTAAATTACTAAACCTAAAATAAGATAAAAGAAAATTTTTAGAAAAAGAAAATTATTTTTTTGATTAATTTTGAATTTATTATGAATTAAAAACTAATTTAATCTAATTAAATCCTAGAAAATAGCAAATTAAGTCCTAAAAATTCTAAAAAATGATTTTTAAACTTAGAAAAGTCTAAAATACTATAAAAAATCAGAAAACTATTTTTAACTATTTTTAAAATTAAAATCCTATTTTTAAAATTAAAAATAAAAGCTTAAAAATGAAAATTAAAATCTAAAAGTGGTGAAAATGATTTTAATGATTATAAAACTAAAAGTAATTTTTCTAAAACTGAAAACTATTTTTTTGTATTTTTCTGAAAATTATTTCTATTTTTAATGAATTTTCGAAAATTAAAACCTAAGAAAAATGATTAAAAATAATCTACTAAATGGAAAAATCTCAAAATTTCAGGAAAAGTCAAAGATGTAACAAAGTTTAGTAGAAAAATAATAAAACTTACCCAGCTTATCTAATAAGCTGGGTAATTGAACTTATGTGCTACGGCTTATATTATGGGCTTAAGCCCAAAGAAGGGTTATCAATAAAATGAAAGGAGTGTTAACCGGATGAGCTATTGAAGCACACTGGTTAACACTTAGGGCATGCGAGGGAGAGGTCTTGGGTTCGAGGTTGGCAACACCTTTTTATATTTTTTTTTATTTTGAAAAACCAAAAACTCAAAACTGTAGAAGAGGTCTATTTTAAAGCAACTTTCTTAAAAGCAAACATCAACTTAAACACAAAAAAAAATGCTCTCAAAAGAGCTATTGAAGGACTGATTTACAGAAGAAGCTTTTGAGCTCTCAAAAGCTTATTTTGACTAAATCACTTGCACACACTTTATTTTAAGCTCAAATGCAAATCTAAAAACTATTCCTGAAAGCTTAAGATGTCTACAAGCTAAAAATGAAAAGCTATTTGAGCTGAAAACACATTAAGCTAACTAAAATAGAAGATTAAAAAGCTAAACTCAGAAAGTAGCATAAAAAAACTCAAAAGCACAATAAGCTAGAAATCTCAATAAGCTTTGACATAAGCTGAGATTTTGAAAACTAGATTAACAACTGATAAGCTACAAATATAATGCATAAAATTCAATCCTATAAGCTAGAATTTTGGATTAAACAGCTAAGTCCTATTATCTACTGTTTTTGGCCTTTTTGAGTTTTTAATGACTTTTTAAACTAAATTAACCTAAGTTTTAAGCTAGAATTTTGAAAATAAGACTTAATCTAAACTAAGCTATATGTAATCTAAAAACTTACTAAGTTTTAAAACCTAAATCCTATTTAAGCTATTCTAAAATGAAGATCAAAAGTCAAGTAGTAGTAACTGAGGTTACTACTGCTGATGCAAATGATAAAACCACAAAAACAAATGCAGGCTGCCTAGATGATTTCTACTACACTAATTTTACTCAAGGAGTGTTATAAAACTACTAGCAAAGAAACTTTACACCTAGAAAGCCTTAGCTCAAGAAATCACTAGCTAATTTAACTCAAATTCCTCCCCTGGTGCTGACACAAGGTTAATAAGCTATAAAATCATTTTAAGCTCAATTTAATCCTTTAAACTTTTTCAAAACTTAATCAATTATGTATTACAAACTGACCTAAGTGAAATTATCACAATGCTATGACTTTTAGTGGTCAAACAAGCTATTCCAACACCCCCCCCCCCCTTTTAGAAACTTAAATTTCGACTAAGCTTTGGAAATGAAAATATAAATAACTAATTCTTATTACCAGTTATTAAATAGCTTAAAACAAGCTTATCAAACATAGATCCACAATCAATTTAAGCTAGAACTTAAAATTTAAAAGTTAAACTACTATTTTTGGATTTTTTATGGTTTTATGACAGAAACTAAGAAAAACTATGATCTATTCTATATGAACTAAAAACAGATGACTAATTATCACAAGTAGATTATTATAAACACAAATAAGCACTAGATAAGCAATCAAGTAAAGCATTAGACTAGAAATTAAGAGACAAAGGAATTTAAATGAAAAACTTACAATTGGCTTCAGCTAAACAGAAGCAAATTAAGCTCAATTGAGCATCTACAAGCTCTGGCTTATCAATGATAAGCCAGTTAAGTCCATATGAGCTCATCCCAAGCTAGCTCATCTTCCATTAGCTTTTAAGTCCAAAAGTAAAAAGGTATTGAGCTGATTTTATGGTTAAATAATTAAAAAATGAAATCAAATTAGACTATCAAAAGCTAGAGACTTATGAGAGCTTATAAGAGCTTATTGACATAGAGGCTTATGTAATTGAGATTGAAAAAAAAACTTATGAGTAATGACAACTTTATGTAAACTAGAAATGAGGATTTTATTAAAACTTCAAAGAGGATTACAATGCTTTAAAACTGAAAGTTACAAATTACTTAAAGAGAAAATTACATTTGAAAAGAAATTTGCATAAGCTAAAAGTAAATTAAGCTAAAAATTTAAAAGCTAGACTAAGATAAAAACTCCTTCCTTGTGTGTGTGAAGTGTGGTCTATTTTATTAGCCTGATGGTATAGCCACTAGCCCCTGAGCTCTTCCCATGCTCCTTTTGATCTGGTCCGTACAATTTTCCAATCATTGGATCATTAAGCTTGGCCGTTGGATCTTATTCTTTCTCACACGGATTGCCAGCGTGGCAATCCGTGATTGAGACATCTGTGCTTCTTTTGAGTGTAAGAATAGTGTAAAATCCCATTTTGCCTTGTGCTTTCTCTAGTCCACGTGTGATTCCTTGCTTGACTTGACCAATGAAAAGCTTGATTTGACGTTTTACCCTGCCATAGTATGCGTTGGACCCTTGAATACCCTTTTGAACCCTTAATTTTGTTTTGCCCTTTTATTTTGACACACGGTTAAATCTAGAAGATGATGAATAGTGTTTTGTTCTTGGCGCCATTTTTAACTGAAAACGGGTAATTAGGGGGTAAGTTTGGGAGTTTGGCAGATTTAGTCCTTGTCTTTGTTTAATAAAAGACCAAGTGTAAACGATTTTCCAAACTTGGCAAGATTGGTCCCTGGACTTAGTGTAAAGGTTATGGGCTTTGGGCTTATGATTTAGGTAAAGGGTTTTCGGGTATGGTATAAAAGGTTAAGGCCCATTTAGGCTAGGGACTATTTGTGTAATTTTGGTTTTATTGAGGGACTGAAATGAAACTTTAGGTTTTTGTCTTTAGTGAGTTGACTTTGACTTTGGTTGACTTTTTGACTTTGGCTTGATTTCCCGGCTTCTTTTGTGCTCTTCCGTTTCCCGTGTCCGTGTTTGCCCGTTTTTTGACGGTTTTCTCGTGATTTTTTGTCTTATCCATACCTGCACACACAAAACACAAAAACAAGCATATCTTTGCCATTTTTATTATGTTTTTGGTCTTTATTGGGTTTATTTTGATATAAAATAGATATGTGTTTTCACACATATCAAAATTCCCCAAACTAAGCGATTGCGTGTCCTCACGCAATATTATATGCCTTATAACCAAATACCTCGAAACTTCCCCAAACTAAACCTTTGAAAAGTAGCAAAGATTTTTGTTGAGAGAGCTAAGAAATCACAAGTTATAAAACACCCCTAATTCCCATTTTCTAAAACTTTTCCATTTTTTTTATATAGTTGAGATAATTTTGACTTTCGTTATTTTCATAACTGTTAGGGATCATAGAACAAGATGCATTTCGAATCCGAGAATGCCCCAAAAAAGGATAAATTCATCGTTCCCGACTTTTCACTTATCCCAACCAAGCTTAAAACAAAATCACAGCTAAATATCAGTAAAGATGCTAACACTACTCATATCTGCAACTTGTGAACTTTTTACTCCCGACATTTATTATATCTTAAGTGAGTGTGCTATCTTGAATTTCAACCATGGATCAACTTTTTACGTTCCACCTTAGAATAATGAGTTTAAAGGCGAGATCATCCCATGTAGCGACTTTCGTCTCGACACATCCCAACCTTACGGCTAAGTGACCAGGCTTTTGTTTGACACCAAGCAAAGACTAGTATCGGGAATCACTGATCCTTGAGGTTTTTCAAAAAACTCTCAGGCTTCCCGAATATTCATAGCTTATAAAATAAAGTAGTCAAAGTGCAAAAGCATATTTGAATTTAACAAAAAGAAGTCAATTATTATTTCACACTTAATTAACTAGACATTTATGCAATTGTAACCCTCGACCTTTTAGAAGGCTATAACATCGGCCACGCCTCCGACAAGATGTAGCAATCATATTTCAGTCTCGGATCTTTATTCTTACTATGGGCTTTCTTTAGAAGACTACCACATCGGTTGTGAGCCGGCAAGAGGTAGTAAACTTTTATCAACCCACAGCTTTCATTATTTATTTTTTTCATTTTATCATCATTTTTTTTACTAAACTTATTTAAAGAATACTTCTTTTTGAAAAATTCAAGTATAAATTTGAACTAAGACTAAAATTTTTGCTATATAAAAATTGTTGATTTAAGTTTAATCTTCAAAATCAGCACGTATATTAATTTGGTTAAAAGCTTATGGGAGAAAAAGCAACAAGTTACATACATAAGCTCTTAAGATTTCTAAATAATCTTTGTTTAGCATCATACTCATACTTAACTCTATCATTTTTCGTTCTTCGCGAATTAGGAACTCTTATCCGTAAAAGTTAAGAACCAACAAGCGTCAACACGCTCGATCGGGTTAAAATTTACTCTCATTCTTACCCAGTAAGAAAGTCAAAATTGTGACAAAAACACTTATTTTCTACAAATTAAAAATTAAAATTTTTGAAATTTTTGCTATTTTTGTGGGAAAACGGGGTACGTAAGAACAAAACAATAAGCAGGCAACATCAAATCGATAGATTCCCTCCCCAAACTAAAATGAAACATTGTCCTCAATGTTTAAGGCTGGGTCCCTACGCAAATCTAAGCTGTTTATTAATTATGCAAAGATAAATGTGAATCGATAATGATGAAAGGATATCGGATTTCCCCAAACTAATTGCAAACAAAGGATAGAAAGCTCGAGTGATCTGGGACACAACACCGAACACGAGAGTCTTCAAAAAATTTGTTGGTTCAATCCTACAAAAATCACAACAAACAACAAACTACGAAAAATCGGAAGAAGCTAGCCTCAACACATCATAACACATTATTATTAGAAAATAGAAAGAAGAAAGAAAAGGATAAGCATGGGGTGAACTCCTACGAAGCGGCTTGTTTTTGTTCACAGAGTCGCAAGCTCGACTCGATCCCTGAATTCATTTGTCCTTAGGGAGAGCAACACTCAGAACAAGAAACTTCCATTGAAAATGCCATCGGATTTAGATAAGAAAATGGAAAGGTGATGATGCCGGGGTCAAAAATGGTGTCTTCACTCCCAAAGGAGAGAAATGAAGAAAGAAAGAGAATGAAGGTTGAACCTGAAACAAGGGTGGGAAAGGTGGGTAAAATATCGGCCATAAAATCATGAGGTTTAGAAACACCCTTAATCACTTTGGTTATCTAAATACCCGCTTCAGGTTCAAGACACTTCTCAACACCTTGGTTCCGTGGAGGACATGAATTGGGCGGAACAACTTGATGTCAAGGTTTAGGTAACTCCTTTATCTCATCTTCTGAATCATCATTCTCAACACCTGGTGGAATTAAATCATCTGGAACAAGGAAAATATCGGTCTCTTCTTGAACGGGTTCACTATCCTCAACAAGAATAGGAGATACGGAAAGAGACTCGATAATTGAACTTTGATTAGCATGAACATTTTCATGTGACCGGGAAATTGAAATCTCACAAAGCAAAGTCATACGATTAGAAAAGTCCCATGTTCACTGAACAATCCACCGAGAGTAAGTGTAAATAGATCATCGGCGAACTCATGGTGTAGAGGATCACTCCTTGGAGAAAAAGTAATCGATGATTCATTTTGTTCTGGTTCATGATCGGAAATTACTTCGGGAGCGAGATTATGGGTGGTATCATCACTAAGCAGATTCTCAAGAAAAATTACGTCTCCTTTTGAATCGAAATAACCTTCCTCAAAATTCAAAGAAACTTCCATGGCTAGAAAAGCATCAATTTCATCAATATCGTCTTCTGGAGCGAAACTCTCAACCTTATCGGTTAAAGGTGTGTTAAGTAAAACTGGCTCATCTGAAACGTTGGAGTTTTTACGACATCTTCAACCATCTCGTTAAAGAGAGGATTTACGTTGCTAGAGGTGAAGTTATCATCAAATTCAAAAAGATTGTTGATAAACTTGAAAAATTTCTTCATATGACTTTTTAGAAAGAGTTGAGTTCATTCCGCAACTCCCCAAGATTATCACAAGTCCTTCACCAGGAGAAAACTAGAATAAGAGCATCGGAATGATTAGTGGTACTGCCACTAAATGGCTCATCTTTTGAAAAATCAATGACAGAAATAGCATGAGCAAATTGCTTATTCTTGCTTTTCTCAGATTTTTCAGCATAAAAGACAAGTTCATCGCTTCCTACTCTTAATGTTAATTTTTTCCTCATATAGATCAATGAGAGCTTTTGCGGTGCGAAGGAAAGGTCTCTCTAAAATAATAGGCACTCTCGAGTCTGGTTCAAAATTAACCACAACAAAATCAGTAAGAAAAGTGAAACCATCAACTCTAACTACAACATCCTCGGCTATACCCATTGGGTGCGTAACGGAATGGTTAGCAAGCTCGAGTGTCATTCGGGTGGGCTTCAAAGCTCCAAGCCCAAGTTGCTTGTAGATAGAATGAGGCAAAAGATTTATGCTAGCTCCGGAATCGGCTAAAGCATTAGTCCTATCAAGTTCTTGTAGAGTACACGAAATAAGAAATTTTCTAGGATCTTCGAGTTTCTCAGGAACTTTGTTCAAGATGATAGCAGAACATTCAGCATTTATGGTTGTGATGGCGATTTCCTCAAGTTTCTCTTTGTTTCTCAATAAAGTGCTTAACCATTTGTTGAATTTCGGCATTTCGATGAGAGCATCTTTTAAACCAATTTCTAAACGGAGTTGTTTAAACAACTTCATAAACCTGCTCTGCTGAGCACTGGGTGTATCTTTCTCTCTCACTTTCATCCTCTCGGGGTATGGAAGTTTAGGTTGATATGAATCAGGCTTTGGAGAATCAGGCTCTTGAACAGTTTTCTTAGCCTTTGGTTTCGGAATTTCAATAAAAATGGAATCATGATCCTCTAGAGGTGGGACTTGTGCGGTATTTTCTGAACTTGGTTTTTGCACTTTGTCCATTGACGTCTCCGGGTTTTGTTCGGGTTCCTTTAGAGGAGTAGAAACAACGGGTGTAGGAACAAGAGGAGTCGAAGGTCCTTCACAAGTTTTACCACTTCGTGTGGTGATAGCATTGACATGCTCACGAGGGTTAGTTACGGTTTGACTTGGAAGAGTACCTGAATTCGAAGACGAAGCGGTGTTGGAAGTTATGAACTTAGAAATAATTTCCGTTAAATTTGTCATCTGGTTTTGTAAACCCTGGCCTTGATTTTGCATATTCCGTAACACAGCATCATTAGCCTTGACATAATTCTCAAAATCGGTCTTTGAAACGCCTTGCATTTGTTGAGGAGGAGCTTGATAAACTGGTGGTTGAATCGTTGGAGGTTGGTAAACTTGTCCTTGGTTGAAGTTACTTCCACGGTTTTGATTGAAATTGGTTCCTCGATTTTGGTTGAAATTATTTCCTTGATTTGGATTGAAACGGTTTTGATTGTTTTGAATCGGAGGAAAACCAGGAGGTCGGATTTGGTTTGAAACCATCGGAGGTCTAGAATTGGAATTTCCTTGATTAAAATTGGCTGCAGCAGCTTGTGAAACGTACTCTTGAATGTTATCTTGATAAACGTTGCCATCGGTGGCTGGACAGTTTTTATAAGAATGAGCACCTCCACAAGTTACACAACTCTGCTCGACCGCTTTTACGGTTGCGGGAGCTTGGGCTTTTTGTTTGTCGATAAGCATAGTCTTCATCAAATTCTTAAGTTTAGAAACTTCGTTTGTAAGAGCAGCAATATCTGGTGAAATTCCTGGAGTAGATGAATTCAAACTTACTTTGGCAATGACTGCCTTGTTTCATGAATTACGCACCTTGGATTTACTCTCGATAATTCTCAAGCATTCACGAGGCATCTTATCCAAAAAGTTTCCACCCGCAGCAGAATTCAATGAGTCTTGATCATTAGCATTCAAAGCATTGTAAAACGTATCCAACTGATGTAATTCAGAAAATCCGTGATGTGGGCATGCTCGAAGAAGGTCATTAAATCGATCCCAAGCCTCATAAAACGATTCGTCAAATCTTTGTTGAAATCTCGTGATTTCGTTACGAAGATTTGTCGTTTTTTAAGGAGGAAAGAATTGATTAATGAATTTTGAAACAAGATCATCCCATGTCAAAATTGATCGAGGAGGTTCTTTTTCTAGCCAAATCCGGGCTGAACCTTCAAGAGAAAACGGAAAAAGTACAAGCTTAATTGACGTGCTCGGGACGTCCGGGAAATCTCATATGAAGTAATCTTATTAAAATAACGGATGTGAGCATGTAGATCCTCTTTATCATGTCCGAAAAACTGTTTGTTTTGAACATAGATTGATCAAACCATGCTTTAAATCAAAAGTTAGCATTGGATGTGGGATTACAATGCATCCTCGTAACCCTCGTGTGGGGTGGCTGGAGCAAAATTGTGCCATTGTTGAGTTATCAGCCATCGGAACTAATGGAGGATTAACAAAAGGTTCTTCTAAATGAAATGGTTGAACAACAGCCGGTTGGCTTTGTTGATGGTTACGGTTGCGGGTTTGAGAACGAGTGCGCATGCACAAAGTAGAAAAAGAAAATTTAAACTAATTTTTATTATTATTATATTTATTTTATTTTATTGTTTTAACAAACTAAATTAACGGATAACGAGAAGACAACTTAAACCAAATAATCAAATTTACTTCACGGTAGCTCTTAAAAATTTTACTTTTTATGTGAGCGTACTTGTAAATGATAACAAATGGCAGTTTTGAAATCTTCCGATTCTGTGTTGGAAATTATTATGTTATACCTTAATTGAAGGTATTATTTTTTGGTGTTCTTTTACCAACTTTGTTTATTTTATTTTTTATTATGGACAAATTTTATTTTTTAATTATTTTCTTTATATGATAATTATACTAAAAAGAAAAGAAAAAATATTTTTTACTTTTTTATATTTTATATTTTTTTATTATTGATTTTTTTAGCAAAACAAAACTTTCAAACTGAAAGGTTCTTCATCCAATCAACAAATTCAAACGATAGATCGTAATCACAAATCCCTGCAGCGGCGCCAAAAATTGATTCGCGAGAAATCTATACACGTAAAATATAAATATATAATACGATGATATAAATTACCAATTCCACCCTTGGAGGCAAAGGTAAAAGGGAAATGCTTTAATTATATATATTATATATTTATATATATTTATATATATATTAAGAATTCCTTTTTACCTTTGTCATCAAGGGTGAATTGGGAATTTATCATAGTATTATATGTATTATTTTACGTGTGTTGATTCTCGCGAATCAATTTTTGGCTGCCGCTGCAGGGATTTGTGATATTACGATTCTATCGTATGAGTTTGTTGATTGGGATTTGAAGAACTTTATTTTTTGAAAGTTTTGTTTTGCCTAAAAAAATCAAAATATAAGAAATATAAAATTATAAAAATGTAAAAAAATATTTTTCTTTTCTTTTTAGTTAATTATATATAAAGAAATAATTAAAAAAATAAAAATTGTCCATAATAAAAATAAAATAAAAAGTTGGTAAAAGATACACCAAAATATAATACCTTCAATTAACGGTATTATCATAATACAGTTCCCAACTCGAATCAAGATTTCAAAACTTGCCATTTGTGTCATTTACGAAGTACGGCTCACCTTAAAAAGTAAAAATTTTAAGAGCTACCGTGAAGTAAATTTGATTATTTGGTTTAAGTTGTCTTCTCGTTATCCGTTAATTTAGTTTGTTAAAACAATAAAATAAAATAAATATAATAATAATAAAAATTAGTTTAAATTTTCTTTTTCTACTTTGTGCATGCGCACTCGTTCTCAAACCCGCAACCGTAACCATCAACAAAGCCAACCGGCTGTTGTTCAACCATTTCATTTAGAAGAACCTTTTGTTAATCCTCCATTAGTTCCGATGGCTGATAACCGGACAATGGCACAATTGCTCCAAGCACCCACCGAGGGTTACGAGGATGCAATTGTAATTCCCGAAATCAATGCTAACTTTGAGTTAAAGCATGGTTTGATCAATCTTGTTCAAAACAAACAGTTTTTCGGACATGATAAAGAGGATCCACATGCTCACATCCGTTATTTCAATAAGATTACTTCAACAATGAGATTCCCGGACGTCCCGAGCACGTCAATTAAGCTTATGCTTTTTCCGTTTTCTCTTGAAGGTTCAGCCCGGATTTGGCTAGAAAAAGAACCTTCCTCGTTCCCAATTTTGACCAGGGATGATCTTGTTTCAAAATTCAAATAATAAATCTTTCCTCCTTAAAAAAGACAAATCTTTAGTAACGTAAAATCACGAGATTTCAACAAGATTTGACGAATCGTTTTAGAGGCTTGGGATCGATTTAATGACCTTCCCTTCGAGGCTATGCTACATCAGGATTTCTGAATTACATCGTTGGATACGTTTTTACAAGGCTTTGACTGCTATTGATCAAGACTCATTGAATTATGCTTGCGTGGTGGAACTTTTGGATAAGATGCCTAGTGACATGCTTGAGGAATTATCGAGTGTAAATCTAAGGTTCGTAATTCACGAATCATGGGCAGTTGTTGCCAAAGTGAGTTCAAATTCATCTACTCCCAGAATTTCACCAGATGTTGTTGCTCTTACAAACCGAAGTTTCTGACTTAAGAATATGATGAAGACTATGCTTATCGACAAAACAATAATGCACCAAGCTCCCGCAACCGTAAAGCGTTCGAGCGAGTTGTGTAGCATGTGGAGGTGCTCACTCTTATTAAAAACTGTCCAGCCTACGATGGCAACGTTTATCATGACAAAATTTAAGAGTACGTTTCACAAGCGGCTGCAGCCAATTTTAATCAAGGGAATACCAATTCTAGACCTCCGATGGTTTCAAATCAAATCCGACCTCCTGGTTTTCCTCCGATTCAAAACAATCAAAACCGTTTCAATCCAAATCAAGGAAATAATTTCAACCAAAATCAAGGAACCAATTTCAATCAAAACCATGGAAGTAACTTCAATCTAAGGCAAGTTTACAACCTCCAACGAATTCTACCACAGTTTTATCAAGTTCCTCCTAAAATCAATTGCTAGGGTGTTTCAAAGACGATTTTGAGAATTATGTATTGGCTACTAATGATGCTGTGTTATGGAATATGCAAAATCAAGGCCAAGGTTTACAAAACCAGATGACAAATTTAACGAAAATGCTTTCTAAGTTCATAACTTCCAACACCGCTTCATCTTCGAATTCAGGTACTCTTCCAACTCAAACCGTAACTAACCCTCGTGAGCATGTTAATGCTATCACCACACGAAGTGGTAAAACTTGTGAAGGACCTTCAACTCCTCTTGTTCCTACACCCGTTGTTTCTACTCCTCTAAAGGAACCCGAACAAAACCTGGAGACGTCAATGGACAGAGTGTAAAAACCCAGTTCAGAAAATACCGCACACGTCCCACCTCTGGAGGATCGTGATTCCATTTTTATTGAAATTCCTAAACCAAAGGCTAAAAAAACTGTTTCAGAGCCTAATTCTCCAAATCCTGATTCATATCAACCTAAACTTTCATATGTCGAGAGGATGAAAGTAAGAGAGAACGATACACCCAGTGCTCAGCAGAGCAGGTTTATGAAGTTGTTTAAACAACTCCGTCTAGAAATTGGTTTAAAAGATGATCTCATCGAAATGCCGAAATTCAACAAATGGTTAAGCACGTTATTAAGAAACAAAGAGAAACTTGAGGAAATCGCCATCACAACTGTAAATGCTGAATGTTCTGCCATCATCTTGAACAAAGTTCCCGAGAAACTCGAAGATCCCGGAAAATTTCTTATTCCGTGTGCTCTACAAGAACTTGATAGGACTAATGCTTTAGCCAATTCCGGAGCTAGCATAAATTTTTTGCCTCATTCTATCTACAAGCAACTTGGGCTTGGAGCCTTGAAACCCACCCGAATGACACTCGAGCTTGCTAACCATTCTGTTACGCACCCAATGGGTATAGCCGAGGATGTTGTAGTTAGAGTTGATGGTTTCACTTTTCTTGCTGATTTTGTCGTGGTTAATTTTGAACCATACCCGAGAGTGCCTATTATTTTAGGGAGACCTTTCCTTCGCACGCAAAAAGCTCTCATTTGATTATACGAGAAAAATTAACTTTATGAGTAGGAATAGAAGCGATGAATTGTCTTCCTTTTATGCTGAAAATTCTGTGGAAAAGAAGAATAAGCAATTTGCTCATGCTATTTCTGTCATTGATTTTTTGAAAGATGAGCCATTTAGTGGCAGTACCACTAATCATTCCGATACTCTTCCTCCTAGTTCTTCTCTGGTGAAGACTAGTGATAATCTTAAGGAGTTCGCCGATGAACTCACCCTTCTTAAAAAAGTCGTTCATGAAGAAAATTTTCAAGTTTATTCAAACCCACTTTTCGAATTTGAATGACAAGCTTCACCTCTAGCAACGAAAATCCTTCTCTTTAACGAGATGGATGAAGATGTCGGTAAACTGAGAACTCAACGTTTCAGATTCGAGGAGCCAGTTTTACTTAACATACTTTGTTACGATAAGGTTGAGTGTTTCGATCCAAAAGACGAAATTGATGAGATCGATGCTTTTCTAGCCATGGAAGTTTCTTCTAATTTTGAGGAAGGATATTTCGATTCAGAAGGAGACGTAATTTTTCTTGAGAATCTACTTAGTGATGATACCACCCATAATCTCGCTCACATGTGATTTTTTCCGTTCATGGAACCCATTCATAATACTTAGATTACTTTTTCTCTAAGAGTGATCCTCTTCTCCATGCGTTGCGGTGAACTTTTGGACACATTCCTTCAAGGATTGTTCGTGAACATGATAGAGGATTATTTAATCTTATGACTTTGCTTTGTGAAGATTTTTAATCTTACACGTCCAGGGAATTTGTTCATGCTAATTGAGTTCATTTATCGAGTATCTTCCCAAATCTTATTTATCCCGGTTGAGGATAATGCCCCGTTCAGAAGAGATCGATATTTTCCTTTTCCAAATGATTTAATTCCACCAGGTTTGAGAATGATGATTCGAAGATGAAGATAATGAGTACATAACCTTGATCATCAGACAACCATTCATCTCTTGTCCTCCACCGGAACCCCGAGATGTTTGCTTAAATTTTAGCCTGCTTACGGCCATGAGAAATGAAGATTTTAACATGGAGAAATTTATTTTACCCTTAAATGTGAAGATGTCAATTCCTTCACATTGTAATTTGGATTTTCTCCTATTTTTTCACTACCTCAGGGATTCTCCTGTTATTCTATCTCTCAGAATGAGGGACATCGTTTTTGACCCTGGCATCTTTTAACTTTCCTTTTTATTTTAAGCCAGTTCATTTGCTCTCCCTTTAAAGGGAGAATGAATTCTTGGGATCGAGTCAAGCTATGTGACTCGGTTACCAAAAACAAAGCGCTTGTGGGGGCACCCCCATGCTTATTCATTTTCTATTTTTTTTTCTTTCTAGTTTCTAATGTGTGTAAGGAGGCTTGTACTCTTCCGTTCTTTGTGTTTGTTGTTTGTGCTTGTGATTTTTTTTTGCAGGATAAACCTAAATTTTTTGAAGACTCTCGTGTTCGGTGTTTTGTCCCGGTCCACTCGAGCTTCCTAGCCTTTGTTTGCAATTAGTTTGGGGAAATCCAATATCCTTTCATCTTATCGATTCACGTTTATCTTTGCATTATTAATAAACGACTTTAGATTTGCGTATGAGACCCGCTTTAACATTGAGGACATTGTTTCGTTTTGGTTTGAGGAGGGGAATCTATCGATTGTATGTTACCTTACTTATTAGTTTTGTTCCTCACGTACCCCGTTTTCCCACAAAATAGCAAATTTTCAATAAATTTTAAAATTGTTAGTTTTATTTGTAGTAAAAATATAAATAATAATTTGTGTTTTTGTCACAATTTGACTTTCTTGTGGGTAAGATTAAAGAGTAAATTTTGACCCTGAATTCGAGCGTGTTGAGTCTAGCTTGTTCTTAACTTTTAGGCTAAGCAGTTCGCTAATTCTGCGAAGAACGAAAATGATAGAGTTATGTATGGAGTAGATGCTAAACAGGATTATTTAGAAATTTTAAGAGGCTCATGTATGTAACTTGTTGCTTTTTCTCCCATAAGTCTTATCCGGATTTATTACGTGCTGTTTTGAGACTAAACTTTAAATCAATAATTTTTATGTTAATATATAGCAATAAATTTTAGTCTAGTCAGATTTATACTTGAATTTCATATAGAAGTTTCTTTAAATTAAAAATAAAAAATAAAAAAAACAAAAAAAACACAAGGAGTTAAAAATGATAAAAAATAAATTATAATAAATAAAAGCTGTGGGTTGATAAAGTTTACTACCTCTTGCGGCTCACAACCGACGTTGGTAGTCTTCAAAAGAAAGCCCATAGTAGATAAGATCCTGAGAACTGATAAAAGTTTGCGTGATCTTGCCGGTCTCAACCGATGTTGCAGCCTGTCTAAAAGGGTCGAGGGTTACATTTGCATATATATCTAGTGAATTAAGTGTTGAAATTATAATTGGACTTCTTTTTGTTAAATTCAAATATGGCCTTTTGCACTTTGACTATTATTTTTTATTATGCTATGAATTTCCAGGATAACCCTGGTGAGTTTTTGAAAATAAGGTCTCGTGAGTCCCGATATTAGTCTCTGTGGGGTGTCAATAGGCGCCGGTCACTTAGCCGAAGGTCTGGGATGTGCCGAGACGAAGTCGTAAAGGGAGGATCTCGCCTTTAAAAATATCACTATTCTAAAGGTAGAACGTATAGCATTGTATGTTGCAAATAGTTGATTCATGGTTGAAATCAAGATGAACACTCACTTATGATTATAATAAATGTCGGGACGTACAAAAGTTCACAAGTTGCAGATATGAGTAGTGTTAGCTTCTTCTATTGATATTTAGCTGTGTTTATGTTTTTAAGCTTGGTTTGGGGATAAGTGAAAAGTCGGGGAACGATGAATTTTTCCTTTTTGGGGGCATTCTTCTCGATTCAAATGCTATCTTGTTCTATGATCTCTAAAGTTATGGAAATAACGAAAGTCAAAAATAATATTATTAAAAATAAAATATTTAAATAAATAAAAGTTTTAGAAAAATGGAAATAGGGTGTTTTATCACTTGGTGTTTTCTTTTTTTTACAAAAAAATCCTTGCTACTTTTCAAAGATATATGGTATATTCCAGAGTTGCTCTTTGTAGTGCATCATAATGTCGCCACCATTTGCACCACATTCAATGCCATCGCTGTATTATGAAATCTATGTTGGCCTCGTACATATCAATTTCGTTCATAACATAAATTGACGTACCTTTATATTTAACCTATAAATCACACAAATTTTTTATCAAGTAGCATCATCTATCATTAACCTATCAATCCCTCAAATATAATTTCAGATACATTGCATTATAGAACACAGAACAGTTAGTTAAATTTTGTTACACAGTAACAAATCTCGTAACTGTCCTTAAATTAAATAAAGACTTTATTTTTTTGAAGAATCTGTTATGAGGGTTCATATCTCGCGGAGGTGGGAGACGACTATGCTTCTTCTATTTGAAACTGAAAAGGCAAATAAGTTCACTTTTTAGAGCTAATGAACTATAACTTATTAACTTAAGCTTATAAGGCATAAACTCAAAATCCTGAACAATGACCTTATTAGCTTTTTGAGGAACCCATAAGCTCCAAAAAATAAGTTAATCCAAACACCATAGATAACATATTATGCAAGTAAAGATATAATTTGAAATTGTCTTACCTCCAGCTCCTCATTTTTCATACAATTCTTGTAAAAACATAAAATATACATAATTGATATGTGTGGAAAACACATATCCGTTTATACCTAAAAGGCCTAAATAAGCCAAACAGACTAAAAATGGTAAAAGGATTTGTTTGTTTTTGTGTTTTGTATGTGAGGTTAGGATTAGCAAAAATATCACATGATAAAAACGATTCAATAACGGGCCAAAAAAAAAATTAAACACGAACACGCGACGGAAGAGTGTACAAGAGCCGGAAGCTAAAGTCAAAAAGTCAACCTTGGTCAACTCTCAGTCCCTCAATAAAACCAAAATTACACAAATGGTCCCTAAAGCTAAATGGGCTTTTACCTTTCCATTTCCTTACCCGAAACCAAAGCCCAAAACCTAGGCCCATAACCCTTTTATATAAGTCCAGGGACCTAATCTGCCTATTGTCAAATCTATACACCATAAACAAGAGGGACCAAACGTGCCAATATCCCAAACTTACCCCCTTTTACCCCCCTCAGTCAAAAACAGGCGCGAAAAAACGTTATGTACTGTTCATCATCTCCTACAATTTACTCAAGGGTGAAAACAAAGGGCTTTAGCAAATTAAAGGTTCAAAAGAGTAATTCAAGGGTTCAAGAACAAGATGGCAGGGTTAACTCATCATCAAAGGTCCTGATTGGTCAAAACCCATCAAGGGAATGCCACGTTGGATGATTTAAAACACACAAGAGAATGTTGGTTTTACACTGATTGTACTCTCACAAGAAGCACAAGAGAGTCTCAAAATGGATTGCCACGCTGGCAATCCGTGTGAGCTCAAATGTGATCCAAAGGCCTAAGTAGAATCCTCCTAATGATTGAGAGGATCCATTGGATAAGATGAGAGAAGTCTACAACTTAGGCTCTAGAAGCTTCATTAGTGGCTTTTTATATGCCCCTTCACATACACACACATTTTATCTTTTCTTTTTCTTTGTACACCCTAGTGGTAGTTTTTATCTTATAGAAATTTTAGCTAAATTTAGTTTTAACTTATGTAACTTTTTTTTTAAAATGTAATTTTCATTAAAGCTTTTATAGTTTAATTTTCCAAAGCATTGTACCTCTTTTTAGTTGTTAATGAAATCAATGTTTAGTTTATATAAGATGTCTTAACTCATAAGATCTTATTTCATTTCAAATGTTATGCTACTGATCTATAAGCTGCTCAAAAGCTCTTACATTGTTTAAGTTATAAGCTTGTATGGAGTCATTTAAGCCTTTAATTACTTAGCCTTATAAAACAGTTTAATTACCTCCTTAACTAATTGGTTTTGGAGCTTCTGAAGGGGAAACACAAATTATGGAAAGGGCTCCCATGGACTTTACTAGCTTATTCGTAGGATAAGCAGGAGCTGTTGATAAGGCTCTATGAGCTTATAAGCCTTCTGTTTGCTGAAGCCCTTTGTAAGTCTTCATTTAATTTCATTTTCTTTAATTACTAGTTTAATAGT
Organism: Tanacetum coccineum; assembly: GCA_026074375.1. Taxonomy (NCBI): domain Eukaryota; kingdom Viridiplantae; phylum Streptophyta; class Magnoliopsida; order Asterales; family Asteraceae; genus Tanacetum; species Tanacetum coccineum. The sequence continues at coordinate 25,540 of BQNB010033758.1, read as the reverse complement.
TGCTTAATAGTTCATTTAGCTTTACTTATTTGCTTATTAGTTTCTTAAATTTGCTTTCTAGTAGCTTATCTGAGTCTTATTGTGCTTATTGGTCATATAATTTCATCTGTTTAAGCTTTAGCATTATAGATCTTAGATTGTCATTTACTTGTCTTTAAAAATCATAAAAACCAAAATAATAAGTAGCTTAGCTTTAGATTCTTAATTCTAGCTTAAATTAGTTGATGATTTGTGTTTGTTAAACTTGTTATAAGCTACGAAATAGTTAGTAATTAAGCTTAATAAGTAGAATTTTATCTAATAAGATCTTTTGAATCTGTCATTTGTTTAAGGGTAGTGTCTTGTTTAACTCAGTTTGACCTCTTAAAGTCAAACTGGGTTGTGATCTTTGTTTAAGTCAGCTTGATAATCACTTTTTATTAGTCATGTAAGAGTTTTCAAAGTTTAGATTTCATTTTATAAAAAGTTAAGGCTTAATTGGAGTGTGTCAGCACTAGGGGAGTTTGTTTCTTAACTATTGTTTGCTAAAATTTGATTTAAGCTCTTGTGAGCTTGAAACTTGTTGGTGTTAAGTATATTTACATTCATTGAGTGTTTGTTGCAGGAGGTAACTATTTGGTTACATGCACATTGGTATTTGTTCTTTGCCATTTGCATCAGATAGAACCACTGCAGTGGTTTTTGGATCATATTTAGGGTTAGCTAAAATATTTTTTAGGCTTTTAAAATTAGTAAGTCCGTAGATTACATATAGTTTAATATAGTTTTAAACTTATTTTCAAATTTCTCCCTAAATTTCTAGTCTGCATTTGCTTTTAAAATTCATTAAAAACTTAAATTAAGCACAAATAATCAGTAGTATTATGTTTCAAATTCTTAAGCGGCTTTTTAAATTCAAAGTTGGAAATTATCTGTTTTTATAATTTAGATTCATAGTTATATCTAGGTTAATTAGTTTCTACGAGCTTAGGGTTCTGTTAGCTTAATAAGTTTTCTAGCATAAGTGTTTTTTGTGCTTTTATGAGTTAAAACTAGGTTGATGTTTTGAATCTTCAAATTCAGTTAGCTTTAGTTATAAATGGTTAAATAGCTTATTATTTTTAGATCATAAATCTGTAGCTACTTAGAATAGTTTTTGTTTTCAAAATTGAGCTTGATTTGAAGTTTGTGCAAGCAAATTAGTGAAATTAAGCTTCTTGGTTCTCAAAACACCACTTTCTGAGGTCAGCTTCTTAATAAGCTCTTAGAGAGCGTATTTTTGGTTTTCAGCTAGTAGTTCTTTTATTAAAGTAGTTTAAAAAAGTGTCATCTTCAAGTTTTAGCTTTTGTTTTTGAAAAATAAAAAAAAAATCAAAAAGGGTAAGGCTGGGACTTGAACCCACGACCTTCCCCTCACAACACCAACACCCTTACCATCTCTGCCAGTGGGACAATTCGTTACTTACACCATTTAATCTTTATACTAGATTTCTTTTTCCTTTTTTATTATAAGCCGTAGCTTATATAAGCTTTTTTTGGCTTATTTGTTAAGCTGTTAGTTTTCTTTTATTTTTTTCTTTGATATTTGTTGCATCATAGATTTTTCCGGAATTTTTCACATTTTTCCATTAATTAGTTTATTTTTTTCGATTTTTCAAAAGTTAAAATCTTAGAAAATACATAAAAAATAGAAAAAAGTTTCAGAAAATTACAAAAAAATAGTTTTTAGTTTTATAAAAATTACTTCTAGGTTTACATTCAGTAAAATCATTTTCACCACTTTTAGATTTTAATTTCATTTTTGAGTATTTAATTTTAAGTTTAAAAATAGGATTTTAATTTAAAAAATAGTTAAAAATAGTTTTATGAGTTTTTATGTTATTTTAGACTTTTCTAAGTTTAAAAATCGTTTTTCTAAATTTTTAGGACTTAATTTTCTATTTTTAGGATTTAATTAGATTAAAATAGTTTTTAATTCATAATAAATTCAAAAATAATCAAAAAAATGTTTTTCTTTTTCTTAAAATTTTCTTTTGTCCTAATTTAGGTTTAGAATTTTAGTTTGCAATTTTAGGGGTTAATTTTAGTATATTTGCTTAATTGTCGCGTTTTATTTGTCTCCCGTTAATTGTTTAAGTGTTTAATTGTTTTTAATTGATTGTTTTTAATTGTGCTTTTAATTAGTAGTTATAGAAAACCCAATCAATCTTCGAACCTATTCAAATCAATATCCAATATCAAGCGAGGTTTCAATTTCTCAAATCGTTGGGAAAACGACTCGGGAAATCATACTTTCCGGAAAACATACGTATATTATATATTATATATATCTTTTAAGAGTGAATTTTCCTTAGGGAATTTTCTTAATTTCTCTTTTGGAAATATTATCATATATTTTATAGTGTTTAAAATCAACAATCAATTTTTTATATTTTATTATTACGTGTATAAAACTATATACATCAAGTTTTTGGCGCCGCTGCCGGGGACTTGTGATTAAGATTCCTTTGTTTGAAGTTTGTTGATCGTGATTTGGAGAACCTTTCGTCTTCGAAAGTTACGCTTTTAAGAAAATCCCTTCTTGTTTAAAATTTGTGCGGATCAAGTGATCAGGCGATGTGTGCAACGGCAAGGAAGGCTCTCGACATTCTCGAAGCCTTGCCACAATGGAACCCATCCGTGGGGACTTCAGGTGCAAACACTCACAGCCAAAAAGATCTTTGACTCCGGTTTCCTTTCTTCTTGCCCCACCATCTATAAAGAAGCCCACGAGGTTTGTCAAGAACAGTGACTCGTGCCACGTCAAGGAAAAAACTTCAACAACGTGATGAGATGCCTCAAAACTCCATCCAAGTTTGTGAAAATCTTTGACATGTGGGGCATCGACTTTATGGGCCCGTTCCCGTCTTCACGAGGGAACAAGTATATTACTCCGGGCAGTCGACTTTTGTCAAAATGGGGTTGAAGCAAAAGCGCTCCCCACCAATGAGGCCCGAGTATCTTGAGGCAATTTCTGAAATCTCACTTCGCCAGATTTGTGCTCCCGTGCCAATCATAAGTGATCGCGGAACCCATTTTTTGTAATGACCAGTTTACAAAGTCATCAGAAATAGGAGTTACACACTCGTCTCTCCACCGCTTATCACCCACAAACAAGTGGGCAAGTGGAAGTATCAAATCGTGGTTTGAAAAGAATCCTTGAGAGGAACCATAGGTGAAAACCGTGCCTCCTGGTCGGACAAACTAGATGATGCACTATGGGCTTTTCGCACAGCTTACAAAACACCCATCGGGTGTACTCCTACAAGCATGGTATGGGAAAGGCAGCATCTTCCGATATCGAGTCTCGAGCACAAAGCCTAACTGGCCTTATAGCAGCAGCAAAGTATCTTCCGATCCTATAATACGGTGATCACCGAAAGTTCAACTACAATGAACTTAATATGAACTCTGACATGCCTATGAGAACTCTTTAATCTATAAGGCCAAAACGAAAGAGGCTTCCATGATTCTAAGATCAAAACCGTGTTTTCAACATCGTGACGGGTCCATCCTCTTTAATTCCAGTATTAAAAGAGATTTTCTCGGGCAAACTAAAATCCCGTTGAATGGCCCTTACACCATCGCTAAAGTAATTTCCATACGCACTGTTGAGCTTTCCAAGCCAACGGCCGTATTTCAAAGTGAATGGTCTAATCGCGTCAAGCACTCCTTTGGAGGGAACGTACCACACTTGGAAGTTCCAGATCTCCAAACAGTTCCACATTCCCTCCCCAAGGATCAATAATCTCCCTTGTGATGGGTCCAAGCATCTGTGACCCTAACCAAGCCTTCGTGGGAGGCACCCCATGCTTATCATTAGGTTTTGTAATACAATGTTGTTGTTGTTAAGATAGCTTTGTCTGTACAATCCCCGTGTTTCCCATTTGTTTGTTATTTTCTCAGGATTGGCCGATTGAGAAGACTCTCAGTTTTTGTCATTCATATCAAGAGTTTCACTATCTTCAGTTCAATTGGGAATCCGATATCCTAATCTTATCGAACTAAGCGTTTTATCTTTTGGCATAACCTCAAAATGGCCTTAGGATTAATGTTAGTACCCTTCAAAACATCGAGGACGATGTTTAGTTTCTAGTTTTGGGGGGGGGTATCTCGATTGATTGTTTACCGTGCAGCAATTGTTACCACGTAAACCCGTTTTTACCACCAAAATACCAAAAAAAAAAAAAAAAAAAAAAAAAATTTAATTTTCAAAATAAAATAAGTGTTTTGTCACAGTTTTTGCTTTTTCTTTTGGTAGAATAAGAATAATTTTTTGACTTGATCGGGCGTGTTGGAGCCCTAGCTAAGCTTCCTTTAGGCCAAGCTTTCACGAATTCTATAGCTTTGAATTTAAAAATGTGAAAACGAGAAATGAAGAGTTAAACTACCAGTTTTATGTGCCAAGCAAGATATCGTCTAAAGACAAACTTAGACAAGTAACTTGATGGTTTTCCTCTCCCCGTGAATTTCTAATCCGCCTAATCATACGTACTCAATTATTTTCAACAAGTCTAATCGATGTTTTTCAGAAAAAGCTTCAAATTTGTAACTTTGAGTTATTCAAAGCTAGATTTTGTAGTAATTTAAAAGAAAATCCAAAGAACATGAATGAATAGGATTGCAAAAATGCATGAATATTGAAATTACTTGCCAATAAACGCATGCATTTGATAGTTATGGAGCAAGTAAAAGATGTGTCGTGATATCCCACTCCGCTAGCCAAACGAGGTGGGGGTTCAAACTAAGACGTCTTTTAGCTTCAGGGATTTGGTGTGTCGTGATATCTCACTTGGAAGAAAGGTCTAGGTAGGGTTCAAACTAAGACACCAATCCTTAGCCATATTAGGAATAAGGTGTTGATGAGTATTTCCACTACGCTAGCACCGGGGATGGGTTTTCAAACTAAAACATCGGTCGTTGGTTTGATAATCCTGCTTCCGTTAACACGAGGTAGGTTCAAACTAAGGCAACGTCATTCTACTTTAAGAACTTATGATTATGATGTTGAAAATGTTGCAAAAAGTTCTAAAGTTTAAATCTCGAAATCAAGTTACGAAGTCTTAATAAGTTGTTGCTTTGAGTCATGATTCATTTGATGATGACTAGAAAAAAGTTGACTCTATGATTAAATTAAAATGAGATACACACATTCTATCGTATATCCAAGTTGGGAGATTGAAAATTCACAAGTCATAAGTATAGAGCTTAACATATAAACTTATATCGACAATATCTTGGTTTAATTGCCTTAGGGCTTGGACCCTTGTGAAAAATTCGAGGACGATGAATTTATCCGTAAACATCCGTGAAGAATCACTCTACGGATCGCTTTCTCATTCTATGATCCCAGTTTTAATAAATAAAGAAAGTCAAACTTGTTAAAAACGAGAAAATCCAAAAATATTAGTTGTAGTTAGTGTAAATTTAGAAAATGGTGAAACGGGGCTTACGTGTTTACTTCATAACATTGTGTGAGGACACACAATACCTTAGTTTGGGGGATTTGATAAGTGCTTAATTACACATATCTTTTACCTCTAAAAACGAGCTTAAATGACCAAAAACAGACAAAAACTGCCAAATATATGTTTGTTTTGCATTTGTATTGTGCAGAAAGTGGATATCATCAAAAAGACAGAAAACCAAGCCAAAATGACAAAACTGAGCATGGAATGGAAAAGACTGTGCAAAATCAAGGCCAAAGTCCAAAAATGCCAAAGTCAGAGTCAATACAGAAGAATCAGCAGTCAAACCGAGGCCGGGAAACTGAAGAATACTATGAAAATCAATCTTTACCCATCTGATGGGCCGGGAAAGCCCAATAGTATATTTATGAAGACTGTGAAGACCAAATGGGCCCTCAATCAATTACAACAGCCCATTTGTGTGCATTTGAGACAAAAGACATGAATGACTTTGAAGGCCAATCCAAGCCACCAGTTACAGCCAATCTCAGCCATTGTACACACAAAACCCACTCCATAACCTTATTGGGCTTGAAAAAGCCCAATAACCAAACCTGTACCTTATTGGGCCCAGACACACTCAATTGGGCCCAATACAAGCCCAATAACCTTTTTTATAAAACAAAAGGGCCAAAAATGTAAATTTTAAAACTTTGTTTTTATAACATATGGTAAAATAAGAACAAAGGCCAAAAAAAGGCCAAGTTTTGAAACTTTGTTTTATCTGACGAAGACAAAAATGTTTTAAACTAAAAGAGGGACTGAAATTGCAATTTACCCTAACTCTTTGTTTCCTTTTAGTTATAAACCACAAGGGCCATTTGTGTACAACTCCAAACTTCTTTTATAACTAAAACCCGGCCAAATAGAAATAGAAAGAGAGAAAGAGTTGAGGGACTTAACTTGCCTCTTCTCCAAACCTTTCTTTTAAACCTGCAACCAACAAACCGTACCCGCCAAAACCATACCACCCATTTCCCACCGTTTTCAAGCCCAAACCACCTCCCTAAGTACACTCACAGCTCACTCTCACCTTTCCCCACAACCTAGTGCCCCTATAACCCTTTCTCAGCCAAAATCACTCAACCCGAAGTTACCCCATCAATGGCTAAGATGAAAAGAAGCATATGGAAGGCTAGGATTGAGTAAGCAGCTTTGTGTGCTCACAACAAGCTCATCCCAACACAAAGAGAAGTCTTTGGACTGCTATAAAAGAAGAGAGAGCAAGCCGAGAATCAAAAAGAAGAAAAAAGTAAGGGCCAACAACACACTTTTTTTATGTTTTGTTTTTTTATGTTTTAGTTTAATTTTAATTTTCAGTATTTCCTGTTGCATTATTATACTCAGTTATCTTTTTTAAAGTTTATGTTGTAAGTCTCTTGGTTTTCAATAAAAAGATAAGAATTTTTTGTGATATTGCATTTGTGAAAATTCAAACTATAATTTAAGCTGTTTCATTCTGTTTAAATTGTATAAACATGTGGTAAAAGTCATTAAAGTTCATTTGTGATCACTTATATCAGCCCTCTTTTACCAAAAATCAGCCAAAACTCCATTTTTATAAAATAAGAGGGTGTTTGGTTTAGACCTTAAAATGGTAAATTGTTTCCCATGGTGAAAACACCACTCATCCAACTTTGGCTGAGTGTTGAAGGTTTAATGGTCACTTTAAACACAATTTTTAGTGTAAAAATAATTTTTTATAGCATCCCTTGTTTTCTGTCAAGCTAGTTCTCAAAGCCAAATAGAGCTTAGGTGCTCCAGTGTGTAGAACAGCTTAAGCACTACCCTTGGTGTGCTTATTGAGTGTTACTAGCCAAATAAACACCCCATGTTCTTCCTTTAACCTTGACCATGTTTAATCACAGTTTGGCTTTGCAAATTTTTAAAACCACCAATTTTGAGACCAATCTATCACAGGTATGCTCTTTTTCTTTAAGCCTCAAATCTTGGAAATGCTTATGTCCATCATTGATGAATCAGTCTTGGGTTGGTCTTTTGGCTAATAAGCTCTTATAGAGCTTTATTGCCATACGCTCAAAAGAACCCCTTTGTGTTCACTGCCATGTTCCCGCTGGTGCTTGACACCCATTTTATAAGTCCCAATCATTTTCTAGACTATTTTATATTAGCCTCAGTTATCTATGCCCCATTTTAAAAAAAAAAATTTTTTTCATAGCTTATAGGTTAGGCTTATTAGGATTAGCAGCATATTTCCATTATTAAGCTTATTTTTCAGCTTAATATAAATCAAAAGTCACCATTTTTTCTGTTTTTCATCGTATTAAAAACTGTCTCATAAGCTTATTTCATTTCTAGCTTATTTAGGGCTTAATTTAGGTAGCTTTAGCTTATTTAAGAATTCCCTAGCCTATTTATCTGTCCCCTTTTAATTTTAGCTTATTTAGGAGCCTTAATCCCCAAAAAGAAAGAAAAATAAGCTCATAAGCTTAATAAAGTTTCTATCTGTCACCCCATAAGCTCACCATTTCTTCAAGCTTATTTAGTTAATTCAGCTTATACTACCCCATTTTATGAAAAATGCTCCCCATAAGCTGTTCATAACTTTGGCTATTTTTGATTTTGGCCAATAAGCACTTTACATTAGATTGTAATCGGTGAAAGGAATCAGGGACTAATTGTGTAAATTTGATATTCTTTAGTTAACTCTGTTAGTACTTGATTGTTCACCCCTTTACACTGTTAATCCCTACCCCATTGCACTGTTAGTCCTCTATAGTTAACTTTAGTTAGTTTATTTAATTTAATTAATTTAAATTAGGTTTAGATTTAATTAGTTTAATTACTTTTTATATAAACAGTAAAATTTGGGCATTTTTATATTTTTAGAATTGTTAATTTTTTCTTTATTTAATTTTATTTTTTCAGAATTTTTATAACTTTTATTTTTTGTCTTTTTCTATTTTCTTAGTTTTAATTAGTTTTTAATCTTTAAAAATTTATAAAAAATCCAAAAATTAATAAAAAAATATTTTTCTTTTTTATAAAATTTTCTTTTGTCATTTAGTGTCTAGGAAAAATATAAAATTTAGTATAGGCTTAATTTTTCTTAAATTTCAGTTTTAGACCCGTTTTTACCGGGTGCGTTTTACCGTTTCTTTTCGTTTAGCATTCAAACGACCTCCGTTTTAGTTCTAGTTTTCTTTATTTTTCAAATTAAGTTAATTAGAATTTAATTTTGATTTTTAATTTAATTTAGCATTTATTTTTCTTAATTTTTAATATTTAGGTTTCCCGATACCTTATTCTGTTCCCCGTATTTAATTTAGATTTAATTTTAGGATTTCCCAATAATTAATTATGCTTCCCGTAGTTTAAGTTCTATCCATATTTCCTAATTTTGTTTCCCGTAGTTTTTAAGATCCCCATTTCCTTTGCTTGTTTTCCCGTAGATTAAATTAGATTTTATTTAATTAATTTTAGTTGTAATTATATCAGTGTTCATATCATATATTCTCCATCAGTCAATTTCTCTTCAAACCAGGATAATTTTCAATTGCAGCCTCGTTGGGACATACGACCCGGGAATATCTCTTCCGGAATCTTTTTATCATTGATTCTCATGTATACTATTTGACGAATCAATTTTTGGCGCCGCTGCCGGGGAGGCATTTGCTACGATTTCTATCCAACTTTGACTAGAACTTGTCTTATTATTAATATATCATATTAAAAAACACAAAAATATTTTTCTTTTCTTTTTATTAGTACATATCATATAAAAATTAAAAAAAAAAAAAAAAAATCAAAAATATAAAAAAATTGTCCATAAAAAATTTTAAAATTCATTAATTGGTAAAATACCAAAATATAATATTCTCCACTGAGGTATTATCACAATAAGTTCCGGTGAACTACTGAGTTCCCAATCGAACTAAAGATTTTAAAACTTGCCTTCTGTGTCACTTACGATATACGGCTCACCTCATTCTGATTAACAAACACCACTGAACCCCCAACTATAAAGTGGGTTTAAGGAGGTAGTTGTTCCTAGGAACTACGACCCAAAAGGAGAAATAAGCTTCGCGCTATTCCTACTCCTCCGCTCACCTGTGCGTTTTTCATTCTGAGAGCTACCGTGAAGTAAGATTGATTATCAGGTTTAAGTTTCTATCTGATATTTGTCAATTGTGAATATGTTTGATAATAATTCGAATAAACCAAAAATAATCCTTCTTTTTCTCGTATCGAGTTAATTCTTTCCTATCCCTCTATTTATTTAATCTTATATGACATCATTCGATTGTCGCCTTAAAGCGATTTAAAAGCATGTTCGCTTGTGGAAATTTGCACACTCAGCCTATTGTTGTTCAAAAGAGAAACTCAAATCAAGATCGTGTCCAATGCCCGAATCGTCCTCTACACACATTAAGATTGAAAGAATTTGTTTCGATTGTGGAGACCTGTTGCATGGTCTTAATTGTCTAGAATGTGACCTGACACGAAAGATAATGAGAAAGCTTTTCCAAAAGTTTCAAAAATACTTCTAGTCATCCAATGACATTCCAACGTTGTTTAAAGCTCCTCGAAAGCCATTCGTATGTCGAAACCAGACCCAGTGTCAATTTCTCACAAAAATCTCCACTAATCGACCAAAAGTGTTGTTACGAGTGTGGTGATTCCGATAGAAGGCATCTTAGTCAACAATGCACTTGGTAAGTCATGTGGAGAGTTGCACATATTGGTTTAAAATGTCCACCAAAACTCCGATTATCCTAATCCGACCAACTAAACACCCTGTTGAATAAAATCCTACAAGCTCAAAAAAGTTGTGCAAATACCAAGAAATTTTTTTGGTCATCCAAAAATGTGTTGCAATGAATATGATGGAGTTTGTTTATATTGTAATATTCGGAGTGAAACACCAAATGATTTTAACTCCCGTACTTCATCTAATAACACTCCCGCTATTCAAACCCATATCCACAACGCCCCGACTCATTTCTTATAGATAATTGTTGAACATGTTCCATTATGGATACGATTGTTCCACCCGCAAGTTTCCGTTTATCCAATCAGAACTGTGTTACAATCAAAACTTAATTTCTCACAAAATCCTCAAAGTCTCAACACAAATCCTTTGTGTAACTATTGTGGAGGTCTCATGAGACTTTTCAGTTCAACCAATGAATGAAGACTATTATCCATGAGCAAAATCCTTGCATGATTTAATTCATTCGGTTTGACCTCAAATTCAACCTCCCAATATACCGTACTATCATCATATCTTAAATCTTAAAATGAGTTTTTTTCAATTCTCACATGAGCAATTCAAATCTAGATTATGAGCATCTAAATTACTCAAATGACAGCCTTGCAATGATTTGATTGCTCAAGCTATGCAAAAGAAAGAAGAAGAGAAGCGAATTGCAGAAGAGCAAGCGGCTAAAAGAGCGCTAATGGAGACTTCCAATTGTGATGATGATGATTACAATGACTATACCATAGCAATCATCACCTGTTTTTATCACGAGGAGCCCGTAAACTCTCTAATTATGGAGAATGAGCATCTTGACACAATTTCGGCAACGGAATCGGACGAATTCATAAAGTCTAGTGTTGAAATCCTTGTCCCAATCCCAAGTGAGTCCAAAGGTGTTCCCAAAGTGTGTGATGTGCCTTTTCATGACAATTCTCCGCCTCTTGACATTTCAAAAGATCAATCTGAGGATTTCTCTGATTCTAACGTTGATTCTACTTCGACTGATGAAGATTCCTTCTCTAGTAACGATGTCGAGTATGTTAGCATCACTCCCAATTCTGAGCCAGTTAGCTCGAAGTGGATGAGATTGTTATTCCAGAATTGGAAAGGATTGAGAGTACATTCTTTAATCAAAGACGATACCCTTCGTGAAAAATTGTTGAATGTCAATCGTCTTGTTGCTAAAATCAAAGCATTAAAAGATAATCCCGTTCCATCTTCCGTTGTTGTGACCAAGTCTACCTCCACATTTCCTAACCTTTTCTTGGAGGAGACTAACACCTTTGATAATTCTTTGCCCGAATCAGAAACTTTCTGCTTTAATTTGGAAGAGCCTAGTAGTGGCAGTCCCACTACTCCTTCAGATTATCTCTTCCGGATTATAAAGCTTTCTACATTGATAACGATCATTTAAAAGAGAATATAGTGGCATACCACTACTCATGTGTTTTTCTCAATATATTCGTTTTATCTTTGATCTTTCGAATGATCAGTTTCCTCCTACCGATAGGAGTGATTTTTATCATGAGGAGTTCGCCGATGAGAACTCGCCAAATCATACTCAACCAAGTATGATTATTCTTAAGGAAGACCCGAGCTGGGCAATTTTCACAATTGGATAGGGGGGAAATATTTTCCAAACAAAAGCACCAAGAGTTTCATGTGCTTAAAGTTTTGCCCACCCACTAGAGTTAGATTTTCAACCCTTCTAGTGAATCCATTTTCGCTTATGTAGTATGGATTCTTTCTCCATATCTTTTCATTCCCGTTATTCCACCTTATCTTCTCTCCTGTGGGGATGACAAACACCAAATTTGAATCCCGGCATTTCCAAATATCATTCCTTCTAAGCCGGATGTATCTCAGGAAGTGGGAACTTCATGAAATTCAATACTTATCGTACACTTGAATGAAAGGTCCGATGATGATTTTAATTTCCACTTGTTTTCCTCAAGGATCCATAAATCCATGGAAGGGTCAAGCATCGCGACCCTAAACAAGCGCTTCGTGGGAGGCACCCCATGCTTATCATAGCTTATCGTAGTAGTAGTAGTATGTAGTGTTAAATAAGTGTTTTATGTTGTTGTGTAAAATAGCTTATCTTTTCCATTACCCGTGTTTTCCATGTTGTTGTTATTGTTTACTGTCCAGGATTGCCCGGATTGGAAACTCTCAGTTTTGTCATTCATCAAGAGTTTCACATCTCAGTCTTCATTTGGGAATCCGATAGTCCTAATCCTTATCAACCAACTTTAATCTTTTGGCATACCTCATAAACGGCCTTAGATTAATGTAGTACCTTCAAAAACATCGAGGACGATGTTTAGTTTCTAGTTGGGGGGGTACTTCGATTTGATTGTTTCCTGCAGCATTATTACCATTGTAAAATAACCCCCCTTTTTAACCACCAAATACAAAAAAATGAAAAAATTGAAAAATTTTCAAAATAAAATAAGTGTTTTATCACAGTTATGTTTTCTTTTGGGTAGAATAAAATAATTTTTGACTTGATCGGGCGTGGTTGAGCCTAGACTAGTTCCTTTAGTGCCAATGCTTTCACGAATTCTATAGCTTTGAATTTAATAATGTGAAGAACGAGAAATGAAAGAGTTAAATATAAGTTATGTGCCAAGCAAGATTTCTATCTAAAAACTTATACAAGTATCTTGTGGTTTCTCTCCCGTGAATTTCTAATCCCCAAATCATACGTTACTCAATTTAATTCAACAAAGTCAAGTCGATGTGTTCAAAAAAGCTTCAAAATTGTAACTTGAGTTTCAAAACGAGATTTTATAGTGATTTAAAAGATAAATGCCAAAGAAGCCATGAATGAAATGTGAATGCAAAAATGCATGAATTGGAAATTTTGCCAATGAAGCATGCAGTTGATGTTATGGAGCAAGTAAAAGATGTGTCGTGATATCCCTACTCGCTACAACGAGTGGGGGTTCAAACTAAGACGTCTTTGCTTCTATGGATTTGGTGTTCGTGAAATCACACTTGGAAAGAAAGGTCAGGTGATGTTCACACTAAGACACCAATCCTTAGCCATATAAGAATAAGGAGTTTTGATGTATTTCCACTACCTAGCAACGGGGTGGGTTTATTCAACTAAGAACACCGGTCGTTGGCTTGTGATATCTCTCCGTTAACCACGAGGTAGGGTTTCAAACTAAGCAACGCATTCCTAAGCTTTAAAAGAACTTATATTATGATGTGAAAATATTTCAAAAGTTCTAAAGTTAAATCTCGAAATCAAGTTACGAAGAGTCTTAATAAGTAGTTCTTTGAGTCATGATTCATTTTGAATTAAGACTAAGAAAATAAGTTGGTCTATGGTTAAAATTAAAATGAAGTACACGCATTCAATCGTATAACCATGTTTGGGAGTTGATCTATTGTCACAAGACATAAATCTAGAGGGCTTAACATATAAACTTCTATCGACAAGATCTTGTTTAATTGCTTAGCTTGGAACTTGTGAAAAAATCGAGGTCGATTGAATTTTATCCGTCAGGCAGTCCGTAGATCACTCCTACGGCGCTTCTCATTTCTATGATCCCATTTAAATAAATAAAGAAAAGTCAAACTTGTTAAAAAGAAAATGAAAAATCCAAAAATATTAGTTTTAGTTAGTGTAAATCGTAATTGGTGAAAACGGGGCTTACGTGTTTTACTTCATACATTGCGTAGGACACACAATACCTTAGTTTGGGGGATTTGATAAGTGCTTAATTACACATATCTTTTACCTCTAAAAACGAGCTTAAATGACCAAAAACAGACAAAAACTGCCAAATATATGTTTGTTTTGCATTTGTATTGTGCAGGAAGTGGATATCAACAAAAAGACAGAAAACCAAGCCAAAATGACAAAACTGAGCATGGAATGGAAAAGACTGTGCAAAATCAAGGCCAAAGTCCAAAAATGACAAAGTCAGAGTCAATACTGAAGAATCAGCAGTCAAACCGGAGCCGGAACTGAAGAATACTATTGAATGCAATCTTTACCCATCTGATGGGCCGGGAAAGCCCAATAGTATAACTATGAAGACTGTGAAGACCAATATTCCCCTCAATCAATTACCACAGCACAATTTGTGTGCCCAATTGACAAAGACTGTTGAAAGACTTTGAAGGCCCAATCCTATCCCAGTAACAGCCAATCTCACCATTGTACACACAAAACTCCAACCACCCCATAAAAGGTGCTAATTGACAAACCCATAACCAAACCAGTACCTTATTGGGCCCAAACCCCACCTTATTGGGCCCCCAAGCCCCCACCAAACCCCAGAAGGCCCAATACAATCCCACAGGTGCCCAACACAAAACCCGAGCCCAAAACATTTTTTTAAAAATAAGGACCAAAATGGTAAATTTTAAAAACATGTTAAAAAATTAAAAAATGAAAAAAATAAAGAAAAGGGGCCAAAATGCAAGTATTATAAAAGTTGTTTTAAAAAGAAAAACAAAAGAAAAATAAAACACAAGGGCCCTGAAATTCAACTTTTCAAACTCCTTTTTCTCTTTTAGTTATAACAGCAAGGGTCAGTTTTTGCAAATTTTCAACCTTCTTAATTCTTTTCTTATAAACACGCAAGGGGTCCAAATTGTGTTATTTTCTTAAACAGTTAGTTATAATAAACTCGGCTTAATCAGAAATGAAAAAAAGAGAAAGAAGAGACCACTCTTTCATCTTTTCATCCTTTTCTTTTAAAACGAAAAAAAAAACAAAACCCAGCCCAGGGTACTGTAAACCCACTTGGCGCCAAACCTCAAACCGCTCACCCCATGTTTTCTACTCCCAATCCCTCTAATGTACATTAACAGCTGCACCCCACACCTTTCCCCCATACCCTGCCACTAAAACCCATGCCCACTTGGAATTCACTTCAACCCGAAAGCCCCCATACAATGGAGAGAATGATGTGTAAAGGCAATGGAAGGCTCGGAATTGCTTGTGAGGCTCCTACTCTCACAGCTAACACAACCCAAGACAAAGAGAAGGCAAAGGACTTGTATAAAAGAGCCAAGACCAAGCCGAAGTCAAACACACCACTTTTCACTGAGTTTTTAGTTTAATTTAAATACAAGTCTTTCTTTTAAGCATTTTAGTGTAATTCAGTTCCTTTAAAAGAGTTTATGTTGTAATATTTCCGTTTCTAATAAAAAGTTAAGTTTGTTCTTGAATTTGCTACTATTGAAATTTTAAGTCTCTTATAAAGCCTTTTAATCTCTTTAAACCTGTTTAAAAAAAGCAATTAAGCTATTAAGTATCTCTTGTAACAACCTTTCTCTGCCTTCATTTCACTTAAAAATCAGTAGAAACCATTTTCTATAAAATAAGGGAGTGTTTGGTTTAGCATTGAAAATGGGTCAAACCAAGTTTGGCATGGGTCAAAGGCACTCAGCCATTCTTGGCTAAGTGTGTAGGCTCATTTAAGCCAATTTAGTCCACAAGAATTAATATAAAAGTCAGTTTTAAAGTCCCTATTACTTTTGTCAAAGTTTTTCAAAGCCAATTTAGCTAACAGACTTGCTGTTTAAACAAGCTTAAGCCTACCTTATTTGTGCTTGTTTAGTCATATTTAGCCAAAAAGAAAAGCTCCTTTAGTTCTGTCATTTGAAAATACCAAAGTATCACCAAGTGTGTATGTATGCATAGTTTGTAAAAAGCAGCCACTTTCAAGCCCCAATTTTAGCATGTTTAACTTGTCCTTAATGACCAAGTTTTGAAAATAAGCTCTAGTGCATCCCTTGTAAATCTGTTTGTATTTGGATTTGGCTAAAAATCTTTTGAGAGCTTATTTTGATAAGCCAAATAAGGCCTTAAGCTCACTGCCTTGCCTCCCCTGGTGCTAGACACCTCTCTTTAGCCCCTTTTTTCTAGCTTATTAGATATTAAGCACCAATTTATTTTTGCTTTTCCATGTAGCTTGTAGGTAGTACTATTAGGACCAGCAGCTTCTTTCAATTAATAGCTTACTAGGTTAGCTTTAATTTAGCTTATTAGTCCCTATTTCTGTAGTCCTTTTATAGTACTTCACAATAGCTTAATTGCAATCCCAGCTTATTTTAGGGCTTAATTTAGGTTTCCATAGCTTATTTAGGACTCCCCTTTCTATAATATATTCAGTCCCCCTTAATTTTACTTTATCTAGTTATTTACTTGAAGTTGAAATGTAATAGTTACTTATAAAGGTAAATACTTTGTAAAGTGTATGTCTTGGTAGATTTATTTTGCATAAAATTCGGCTAAGTTGATAAATATGGGCGCATTTTTATAAAACTTTGGGTATTGGGTATAATAATAGGTATTTGTTGAAGCGTAGAAAGTTTTTGAAAGCTTTTGGGTATGCCAAATTTATTTACTTGGGCGAAACGTAAACGCTTTACGTCAACCAATAAAAATAAAAATATACAAAAAACTGATTATTACTTTCATAAAAATAATATATTGCTTGCTTGACGTAAACTTTAATTTGTTTGGTGCCCGTTTACGTTGATTGTTGGTTTTTAGTTTATGCGATTAAACTTAACGATTAAAATTAAAAGCAAATGCGTACGAGAATAGAAATAAATAGTGAAATATATGACGTCGTAAATGACCTGAAAATACGGAATGTTATAGTCTCCTCCCGTTAGAAGAGCCTTGTTCCTAAGGCTCAAGTCCGTGACACTTATCAAAGTAAGAGTTTAGAGAAAAAGATGGCGGATTACTTCCTATTGAAATTGGTCCTCGCAGCTCCCATGTGAACTCAGGTCCTTACCGAGAGTTCCAATGAACTTTGACTAATGGAATTCTTCTTCGCTTTAGCTTTTTCACATCTCGTTCCACGATCTCAATAGGCTCTTCGACAAAACGCAGATTTTCATCAATCTCGATCTCTTCCAAAGGTACTTGCACATCTGACTCAGCCAAGCACTTCTTAAGGTTCGACACATGAAACGTGTCGTGGATACAGCTCAGCTCCTGGGGTAACTTCAGCCGATAAGCTACCGGTCCAACACACTCTACTATTTCAAACGGTCCCACATATCATGGTGCCAGCTTTCCTTTCTTACCAAATCGTACCACTCCCTTCCATGGAGATACCTTAAGTAACACTCGGTCTCCAACTTTGAATTCAAGAGGCTTACGCCTCTTATCAGCATAGCTTTTCTGGCGACTCCTTGTCGTTTTCAACCTTTCCTTAATCTGAATAATCTTTTTTGTCATTTCTTGCATAATTTCTAGTCCAATAAGCTGGCCTTCTCCCACTTCAGTCTATATCACGGGGGATCTACACTTTCGCCCGTACAAAGCCTCAAATGGTACGCACTTAATGCTTATGTGGTAACTGTTATTATAAGAAAACTCAACCAATGGGAGGTGAGTATCCCAACTGCCACCAAAATCCATAACACAAGCTCGAAGCATATCTTCTAGCGTCTGAAAAGTAACGACTCACTCTCTGACAGTCCGGTCTTAGGGTGGTAAGCCGTACTCATGTGTAGTTTTGTACCCAACGCCTTCTGAAGAGCTTGCCATAAGTGTGACGCGAATCGACCATCACGGTCTAAAATGATTGACACCGGCACACCATGTCTTGCCACAAATCTCGTTGATATAAATCCTTGCCAGCTTCTCCTTTTTGTAATCTTCACGAATGGGTAAGAAGTGAGCTGACGTTGTCAATCTATCCACTATGACCCAAATCGCATCATACCCACTGCTGCTTCTAGACAACTTTGTGACTAATTACATTGTTATCTTCTCCTATTTCCACTCAGGAATTTCCGGTTGCTGAAGTAATCCTGAGGGTTTCTGATGTTCAGCTTTAATCTTAGAGCACGTAAAGACACTTGTTAACGTACTCAGCAATGTCTCTCTTCATACCAGGCCACCAATACAAGTCTCTCAGATCTTAGTACATATTATCTGCACCCGGATGTATTGAATATCTAGAAGTATAAGCTTCATCCATGATTAATTTCCTTACACCACCAACTGATGGAATCCAGATACAATCGAAAAAGTAAGTATTCCACCATCATCTTGTCGCTCAAAGTGTGTTTCTAATCCTTTTAGCCATTTAGCTGGGGCTTTGAGATCCTTGGAACCTTCGCCCTGTGCTTCCAAAATCTTAGTCTTAAGTCCAGAATGGATAGTAATACTCATTGCACGTACTCGCCTTGGCTTGAGCCTTTCTTTTCTACTCAAGGAATCTACCACCACATTTGCCTTGCCCGGGTGTTATTTGATCTCACATTCGTAGTCACTGAGCAGCTCGATCCACCGCCTTTGGCGCATATTTAACTCTTTCTGGTTAAAGATGTACTAGAGACTCTTGTGGTCAAGTAGATAACACTTTTTGTCCCATAAAGATAATGTCTCCAGGATTTTAAATGCGAAACACCACCGCACCCAATTTCCAGTCGTAGGTGGTAATAATTTTACTCATGCATCTACAACTTCTTAACGCATAATGCCTATCATTGGCCTCATTGCATCAGCACGCACCCAAAACCTTGTTTCGATGCATCACAATAGACCACAAAGTCGTTTGGTCCATCGGGGAGTGCTAACACAGGAGCATTGCATAGCTTCTCCTTTAGGATACGAAAAGCTTCATCTTGTTCATCGCCCCACACATATGTCTTATTCTTTTGAGTCAACAGGGTGAGAGGCTTGGCGATCTTGGAGAAATTCTCAATAAACCTTCGGTAATAACCCGCCAATCCTAGAAAGAACTGGGGGAAAGGGGGGGGAAAAGGGAGGGGGGGGGGGGGGGGGATTCTGTTGTGAATCAGGGGTCTTCCAGTTCTTGACCGACTCAACCTTGCTAGGATCCACGTGGATAACGTCACGGTTGACCATATGTCTTAGGAACTGGACTTCTTATAACAAAAATTCACATTTTGAAATTTTGGCATATAACTTCCCTCTGAGTAAGTCTAAAATCTTCTTCAGGTGGACTTCATGCTCTTCTTTTGACTTTGAGTAGATTAAGATGTCGTCAATGAACACAATTACGAATTTTTCCAAATACGGTTTTGCATACGTGGTTAATTAAGTCCATAAATATTGCTGGTGCGTTCGTCCGCCCAAATGGCATGACTGTGAACTCAAAGTGCCCATAATGCGTTCTAAATGCGGTCTTCGGTATGTCTTCTTCCCGAACTCTTAACTGATGATATCCGAACGAAGATCTAATATATAGAAACCACACGCACCTTATAATTGATCAAAAAACATCAATTCTGGGGCGAGGAGCGGTTTCATTATAGTCAACTTATTTAATTCCTTAGTCCAATAAACATTCCTCATCGCACCATCTTTTTCGTTGACAAAAACACGGGGGCTCCCCATGTGATGACTGAGTCGAAATGAAGCCCTTCTCTTGAAGCTCCTTTAGCTAGTTCGACAACTCTGACGGAGCTAATCGTATGGCGATTAACAACGGCAGACGCGCTGGATCAGATCCGATGCAGAAATCTATCGTCTCACACAGGAGTGTAAACTTGACAATCCATCTAGGTAAATACCTCAGGGAAGTCTCGGACAACACGGATGTCATCAAGCTTCTTCTCATCAGCCTTATATATACAAGTGATCCAGGATCCTTTTCCAGCCTCTCGCCTTGGACTTTAAGAATCTCGCCATTCGGAAGAGGAATACGGACAATCTTTTCATAATAATCTATGACAGCTCGGTGGGTAGACAACCAATCCTGCCAACAATGAACATAAACTTCCTATCGGGTCGGAGTAGTCATTTTGGTAACAATGGTTATACAAAGCTAAGGTACAACCCGTAAAACAGTGTTGGTACTAACCACCTTTCCATCTGCTAACTCTACTTCATAACTAGTATTTAAAGCGGTTGGGGCAATATCAATAAAAGGTGTAAACGCAGAAGATACAAAACTCTTCTCAGCACCAGAATCAAAGAGGATACAAGCGTAGTGATCATTAAGAAGAAACGTACCCGTGACCACATTCGGATTCTGCTGCGGATTTTCAACCACCACGTAAGCTCTCGCACGAGCTCCCTCATTATGCTGGTTCCCTGCCTTAGGACACTTGTTCTTAAGATGTCCTTTCTCACCACACCCATAACACGTCGCATTCTGCAGGAAATCATTACATGCACCTGGAAGTATAGCTCTACAATCCTTCTCCAGATGACCAGTTCTTTGGCACTTCTGACACTTTGGAGGGCATCGCCCACTATGGTGAAAGTTGCAACGGTTGCACTTTGGTAGATTCCCAGCATAACCTCTATTCTCAGTTGGGGCTGCAGCATAGGCCCTGGCAGTTTCCTGCCTCCTGTTTTGTTGTTGGTGATAGTTGTTGTTTCGGTTGCGGTTGTTGTTGTTGTTGTTGTTGTTGTTGGGGTTATTGTTGTTGTTGTTGGTGTTTCTTTGGTGATCTTCCCATTTTCTTTTGTTGCTTTCACCAATTCTAGTAGCCTTACCCTGAACTGCTTGCTCAACCAGTTCACGGGCCATGTTGATGGCATCATGCAGAGTTGCAGGCTTAGAAGAAGTGATGTTTCCTTTGATTCTTTCAGGAAACCCACGAGTGTACCTTTCAATCTTCTTCTTTTCAGTGGGCACCAATTCAGGACACATCAAGGCCAACTCATGGAAACGATTGTTGTATGCCTCAATGTCGTCTCCTTTCAGAGTCAAAGTCCAGAGCTCTTGCTCCATCCTTTGGATTTCAGTTGCTGGGCAGTATTCCGTAGTCATCATCGTCTTGAATTCAGTCCATGGAATATGGTTAGCATTGACGAGCCCTAGAGTGTGCACGTTCCCATTCCACCATGTTAACGCACGACCCTCGAAAGTACTAGCAGCAAACATAACCTTATCTTCTTCAGCACACTTGCAAGTTTCAAACACTTGCTCAACCTTTTCTATCCAACGCCTTAACCCAACAACACCCTCCGTTCCATTAAAAGTGTGAGGTTTTCCATTCATAAAAGTCTTGTGCGAACAACCGTGCACATTCATAGTTCCTCCAGCATTCCCAGGGTTTCCTCCTGAACTTCCAGCACTGTCTAAATTAGCCCTATTCTTTTCGTACTCTTCAATAGCTTTAGCCACATGCTTTTCCACCAACCTCTTAACAGATTTCTTCTTAAATCTTCTGGGCGGCATGATTCTGTCAACAATACAAGTACAAAATCCGGTAAGAATTTGTAAGAGTACATTGAGTCGAGGTATATGATACTAACCAAGAAAATAAGAATTCTATAATACTCATGAATTAATCAGAATGGTCAATATTTATATAATCGACCGATACGAATGAATAGTAATACGCTAGAAGATAGACATAAGGGATCGAATTTAAACCAAGTATTATATATAAACTATATAATACAATAATGATAATCAGAAGAGTAAGTAAGGATCAGGGAATGCGCGCGCGGATATCAGATCAGCGATGAAGGATTCTGTATTTTGAAAATGAAAGAAAAGAAAATCTGTAAAAATTTTGGTTATAGACTAGGTTTTGAAAATGACCCAGTTCCCTATAACCTTGGCTCTTGATACCAATCTGTAACACCCCCAAATTCTGGTATGCAGCGGAATGGTAACAATGGGGTGCTACGTCAAAGTACAACAATCAAGATATAGGAAACGACCTTAAATGGACGTTTTAAGATAAGATTTCATTCGATGCCATAGCAAAATATCAGAGTTCATACATTAGGTCCCATATGTTTTAAAAGTCATAAACATTTCCACATACGTTTTTAATTAAACAAAAGCTTCATACTACCAAAAGGTGACTAAAGTTTTTATAGATAAAAGTTGCATTGAATTTAAATAAACACAGAATCCATCTTCATTGATATTCATCCAAGCTTATACCTTAGGACCTGAAATTAAACATGCTAAAAGTCAACACAAAGGTTGAGTGAATTCATAGGTTTTTCTGTAAAAGTGTGGATCACAAGATTTAAGTAATGGTAGACTATGAAACAAATCCAGTAGTCCAAAAACACGTATTATTGCACTAAGCTCATGATCCCGAAGCCTTAACTGGCTGTCTGCCCTAAATAGGTAGGGTGTCTGCCAAAATAGCCTACAGTTCTCAAAATGTTAAATGCACCATGATCAACTTATGACTATAAAATCCGGTGGGGATTGTTAGTCCCGATAGATCTATGCACAACACTAGCGCTCACTATAATAGCAATTGATGGTTCATGATATTAGGGACTTAGATGGCACTGTGGTAACTTAGGCAATAATAATCAAGCAATAATTTTGATAGCATACAGTTTAGAACACTTGTGTCTGTAGTAAAACAAGCATGTAATTTCACCCCGTAGAGTTTATAAAACAAGTAGATAGAAATGGGGCTATGAACACACCTTGAGTTATTGATAATCCAATACAACAGAAAACGCGTCACAGAAATAAAGAAATGCAACCAAAATTAATATAGGCTGTATAAGTACTAAGTACATTGGGTAACTATTACCATATATCATTCTATATAGATAATCACCATCTAACCGTTTTGTGAAATCATATTTATAAAGTTAAAACGTTTAAAAATAAACCTTTAGTAAAAATGACATAACTTTCACGTTTCAAGTTCGTTTCTTGCGTTTCTTATGCCAACGCTTTCGTATTAAGACGAATTATCAAAATTTGAAATTTTCATATTTTTAGTCCTCTGATGAACAGTGATTTTTACTGTTCACACCAGTTATAAAGTTATTTTTATAACTTTAATTAATGTAATACCTGTAAATGTCGTATTTTATTCGTTATAGCTCCGTTTTTAGTGATTCTTTTGAGCACGTTCTCGTAATTGAAAGTTCTATCTATTTATGAGGTTTACAAAATAAATGTTTCTGTCATGAACAATAACTTTTTATAAAAGTATTATTATCGTAAACTTGTGAAATTCGTAACTCTTTTGTTATTGATTAAAAAATTACAATTCTTATCATTTTGGAATCCAAAAAATATGTAGGATCTATGAAAAATACTAAACCTTATATTTTAGATAGGGTGAATAGTTTTATCATCCATCATAGTTAGATCTCTCCAATGAGAGTCTAATAGTTAGCTTATTAGTTTATGTAATAGTTAGTTATCTAGATAGCATAGTCGACTGATTAAAGTCGAATAGTTTATAGTTTATTAGTATGAATAAAGAAAACCTTATGATAACATTGATGTTCTTATTTGTTATTCCGCTGTGCTTTATATCATTCAATGTTATTATATCCTAGATGGGCAAAACGATCTATGAAGCCTACAATTAGGTTTTAACAGTTGTATCAGAGCGGGATGCTCTTGATATCTAGGATTTAAGGTTTTATGGTCGAAGAATGAAGAAGAAACCTAAAATTCATATATGGTTTCTAAGTTTGGATTTTTCTGGACAGCCGTGGTAAAACGATGATAAATCATTCGTTAACCGTTGGATCGTCACAAAATTTTAACTGGAGGTTCTATATACATATAGGTACGATCTGACCAGAGCGATCTTTGATTTGAGTCCTCAAATTAAAGATATGATTTTTATAAAACTGCTGCAAAAAAGGTGTTTTTCAAGTTTTCATTTGGTGTTTCTGTAACGTGATGTTTTTACTAGCATTGGTGAGTCAATCTTTTGATTGATGATGAACCCTAGTAGAACTAATGATGAATGAAGCAAGGAGTCTCAAGAATCAACCAGGTCTGTTGATAAGGATTCGTAAAGAGCAGGTTGTGTTTTTCAACAAGAGGTTGCTGTGTATTTATTCACAAGCAGATATCGATAAAAGGCCATGATGTTTTGTTGATTGTGCTATTCCTTATAAGTTCGTTAATTGGTATACTGAATTGTTTGAGTTAGCAGAAGTCGTGGTTGGACTTTATGATATTAAAACTTTAGCGTTGCTGGAATGAAAAGATTAATACTGCTTGGATCGTGCACTACTGCTACGCTGCCAGGATGTTTCGAATACAGGTTACTACTATTTTTATGGTTAGTACTGTTGGCTATGATTAAAAGTACTATATTTTGGATTGGATCTGTTATGTATACTGTTTGAACTTAAAGGAAGATAGTACTGCTACTTCATTTTTAATATTGCCAATGCTAAACATTAGTACTACTCTATTTAGAGTTAGTACTGTTTGAAATAGTGACAGCCTAGCAATAGATTAGTGACAGCAAAAAGCGTCACTAAAGATATGGGAGGAAGGAGAACTTATATTAGCAACGGGATGGTAACGATTTTATGACAGATATTGTGTTGCCAAACGTGCGAGGAAGGAATATATAATAAATAAAGAGTAGAATAACACAACTGGCTAACTAGCTCAGTTGGTTATTGGGTGTTGTTAAGTGTTTTCATTCTCATGGTCTGGTGTTCGATACTCACATGTGGCGTTCATTTTTTATTTTGTAGCGGATCAAAGAAAACAAGTCCCTACTAACGAAAATATTAATGGGCTAACACATTGTATTTGGGCCTACGTAGTATATATATCACGTTTATATTGTAATTGATTCAGTGTGATCAGATTCTAAAAATAAACATGGGCCGAATTTATTGGGTTGAGATACAAATGTTACTAGAATTTTGATGATGGGCCAAGTAAATTTGGATGGAATAAGTGTTTGCATTAGATGGCACTGTTTGGACGTGGATGTGATATTTGTTTGGATTTGCTTGGGTATAGCAGTTATGGTTTTAAGCATTTTGGCAGT
This sequence comes from Tanacetum coccineum, assembly GCA_026074375.1. Classification (NCBI taxonomy): domain Eukaryota; kingdom Viridiplantae; phylum Streptophyta; class Magnoliopsida; order Asterales; family Asteraceae; genus Tanacetum; species Tanacetum coccineum. Next base: position 613 of record BQNB010033758.1, on the reverse strand, counting down.
GATTGAGAAAGTATTTATACTGCTAGTGGCGTTCGAGATATAAAGTTTGTACCGTTAGTGCTATCCGATATATCTAGTTTGTACCGCTAACTTTATCAGATATCGGGGGACTCACGGTTTTGGATCTCGAACGATGATGGCTTGTTGTGGAAAGTATTGTGAAGACATTTGATGCAATGGCTTTTTAATCAATTATGTGACAAGGGTACCCTTTTTGTTCGTAGATCGCCGAAGTGAGGCAACGGTACAAACAAGGACTATAAGCAGATCGCCGGATGAGGCAGCAGTCACATAAGAGAGGATGATGTTATTGCACTTAGACGTTTCTCATTAATAATTACTATTTGAAGCCAACACGGACGCATTTGGATCTTAGACAATGATGATATTGTGGCTCGTTGTTGGGGATTGTTATGAAGAAAATTGGTTATCACTTATTTGATGTTGTAGTTGATTTTCACAGGTGCGTATCTTATCATATCTCAAATGGCTTACAACATTTGAAGGTAACTTGTTCGTGCTTAAATGGTGTTGACGAAGACTTGACGAATCTAGCAAAGGTGTGAGATTTTTCTTATGATGCTCAAAGCTCACATTTGCTATCACTTTAAGG
>BQNB010033757.1:0-49739 GCA_026074375.1 Tanacetum coccineum | reverse complement strand
ATAAATTTTAGATTTCCTCACTCCTATTTTGTTCAAAATTTCTTCCTATGTAGTAACATTTTCTAGTCCAAGCACACATCCTGTGACTGGTACATGGCTTTTGACTTTTGGATTGTGTTTGTGTGAAACTGGTACATATTTACCTTTGGACATTGCATAGTTACATTCATGAATGCAATCCTTATCAGTGGTATCCTTGTCTCTGATATCCTTGTCTGTGTTTTCCTTGTATGTGCTTGGAAAGTAGTTCCATGATAGATATTCCTCAATATCATTATATCCATAATAGTCTAGCAATCCTTGTACTGATGGCCCCTCAAATATAGGAATACTTGCTTTTGATGGCCTTTTCCTGTCATCTGAGCTGTTTAAACTAAGTACAATTATTTCTGCAAAAACAACATTTGTCAATCATATAAGCAAAACCAACAAGTAGAATAAGCACATAATATCCTTACTTCATTAACCAAAACACAAACCATTCTAACATCAAAAATTCAGTTACAGACATATTATTTTACAAGTACATAATGGATTAACATCTACTACTATTACATAAGGACCAAAATACTAAAATACATAAAACGGTAAAATCAGCTTCCCCTGATAATCTTCCTCTTCCCTTTCTTCTCTTATACACAAGCCATAGTTGGGGGTATCTTCACCCTAAAGGTCTTGCTAAGAATAGCATCCCAGGTCTCAGCATTTGCAAGCCCAAGTACACCATTTGTTATTGGTACAAGGCTTTTGACAATGAGAGTTTTAGGTGATCTTTGTAGCTTAGCCTTTGACCCATATGTTTGTACTTTAGCCTTAGAAGATGCATCAGATACTTGTGCTTTAGCCAACATACATGCTTTAGCCTTTGAAATGTCTAAGAAAGAAGGTTTTGCATCACTCTCATTACCTCCCTTGTCCGTGTACTCATCTGATAAATAGCCATACCATTTTAGCAAACTCTTAGGTGGTCCTCTGTATTCTAGAGAGTTATAATCAATCTCCTTAGAAGTGCTAATTTGAGAAGTGCTAGATGAGTCTAAGGTGTTGTTGCCAGAGTCTGAGCTGTTGTTGTCTGAGCTTGTATCTAAGTTGATAGGAATGATTTCTGCAAGGCAACAACAAACTCCTAAACAAGGAAACTCCTAAACTGGATCATATCCAAACAAAACAAATTGCAAATATGATCCTATTCAATCCCATTCACCCTAAATATTCAGGCTACATTGTCCTAATACAAACACTCATTTAAGACCTCGGTTAAGCACATAATCTAAAAAATAAGCAAATAAGCTAAAATATAAGCAGATAAGCTAAAATATAAGCAGATAAACTAAGATATAAGTAGATAAGGAAATTACTGTTTCTCTTCGACATGTCCAATTGGTGGGTGAATTAGGGTTTACTATGGGTGAATTAGGGTTTATTGTGGGTGAAATACAATGACTTTACGATCTTGGTCAGTGAGGAAAGAGTTAATGTGTTATGAGTGAGGGTGGAGGGAAATAAAGGGGTAAAGGTGTGATTTTGTAAAAAAAAAGTTAAAGGGATAAAGGGTAACATTGGTAACGGTTCTTTTGGTATTAATATATGCCACGTCACAATTTTTGCTAATCCTGGCTACAATAGGAAGATTAGCATTTTCCAGGCATACAAAAGAAGAATTAAAAGATGAATGCCTACAAAAGAAAAAAGGGGTAACTTCGATACATTTTTAGACCATTTTCCCTACATAAATATTAGAAAAGTCAAAAATTCAGCACCAAGGGTGTGTTTGGTTCTTTTTGGGTCGATTATAGAGAAGGAAAATGAGGGACTAAAAGTGTCAAGATTATGTAGCTTTTTCTCAAAGCTAAGTTAACCCTAATCCTACACTATATAAGGAGGACCCTAGATCCTCATTCATTAATCCTCTTCTTTTTTAATTGTAAGTCGAACGAAACAAACACCCTTTAGGGTTTTGGTTTTTTCAATTACTTCTTGTATTCTTCGTTTGTTGGTTCGTAGAACTAGCATTCAGGTGATATTAGTTGACGTGTAGTGTGGATACACGGAGAGGTTGTTTATTTTAGCAACTAGAAGAGTTTTCGATATTAGCACAAGTTTAATACACGTGCGTATTCTCAAGAATCTCTTGTTCTTGATTTAGCTGGTTTTGCTAAAAGGTACGCTTTCGATTTATTATTTATGTTAAGTATAAATGCTATATGAGATTAATTCCGCTACGTAGCGCGAATAATATTAATGAAATATTATTTTAGATAACGATTTCTAACAAGAACTGCTTGCAAATGGTGATAGTTTCTGAAACCTACTTCAAATAATGCTATTGTAATTTCTGCTTCAGACTTGAAATCTTGGACTGGCGAGCCAAATACTTAGACTTTGAAATCTACTTCTGCCATGGATTATGGGCCCTGCAATTTAGAAATGTGTGATTAAATTCTAAATGAAGTTGCATAGCCAAGTTCAATTTAGCAATATAAAATACCTTTGTGCAAGTATAATTACAGATAAGAATAAACCTTTCTAAATCTGAATAACATAGGTCCATACATGATATTACGTTTCATGTACTTACATTTACTGGTGAGGTGGTAATAGACCGAGTCAAAAGCATTTTTTATGGCAAAGTCAAAAAAGCATATTTGATGAACATTTTGAATTGGGTAGCATAATATAAAAACATATTGGTACTTTCATTCTTTTTTTGACACATTTGACACAACCAAACACTAAATTCAAATAGCAAATGACTTATCTAAAGATTAAGGACTGCAAAAGTCATGATATTCTTTGTTTAATTTGACATAACCAAACATATGACATAAATTCAGTCGTCCTTAAATATAAAGGACTGCTTGGCAAAATGAAAGTCTAAATATTAAGGACTCGAAACACCAAATTCAGTAGGTATATTGTTAAGGACTGCAAAAGTCCTGATATATGTATATATTAAGGATTGTTTAGCATAAAGCCATTTTAACCATTTTCGATTTTTTTTAAATTGGGTCGTATCGAGTTTTACAAAAAGTTGGAGGTGCATTGCATCTGATATGTGGCATACAGCGTATACGGCTTGGCCTATACGATGTATAAGTCTATACGTATATATAAAATAAATTTACCGGTGATTTAATAACTAACTCCTTTTCATTTTCATTTTGAATCACTCGTTTTGTTGAAGCGAACTTATCTTTGATTCAGTAGCTTACTCCTTTTGAATCACTTGTTGTTTTGAATCACTCGTTATGCTCAACTTTGCTCCCTTATCCTGCTGAATCACTCGTCTTTGATCTTCTCATTTTCACTGTCATAGCTACCAACAATTTCAATAATTAGTTCCTTATAAAGTTTTCAGCATAAGAGATCAAGATGTAATATTATTAAGTGCAAGGTTCCTTACCAAAATTTCTGGCTATGTTACTCCTGTTGCTGCGTAGATTCTAATAATTTCGATGTGAAAGTCTTTGCTCAATCAAATTAATCATTGGCAACTGGTTTTGAGCAAATTTATTGCCGCCGCATGCGCTGTGGCAAGTCTATGTCTTCCAACATTATCATCATCCTGCAAGAGAGCATTAAGAAAGTAATTACATTAAAAAAAGACTGTTGCAACAGAAGGAAACTTTAAAAGTTGAAATAACAGAAATAATAAATAATGGCAAAAAGGATGAAATACAAACGCTCACATGTACTTCTTTTTAAAATTAAATACTGCCATAAGCAGCGTCACTTTTATTGGGTAACCATAATCGCACCATAAAAACAATGTTGCATTAAAGTGTATCAAATAATATATGATGCGGAAACCGTAGAGGGGGGAGGGGTGAATACGTTTCCATTTAAAAACTTTAAATCTTTTGTATCAAATCTCCAATCAAGTTAGACGTAATATGAGAAGAAGTGTCGATATAGGTTTACAACAACTTGCACATATCTTAACAATTCAATATCTATACCACCAATAATTTTACTACAAATTCTACACAAAGTTACATTTAACCCCAATATGCGCAAATATCTACACAATCATGAAACAACAATGCATTTAAAAGTAAAGCGATAAATGTAAATAAAAGCGTAAAGAGATAAGTGAAAGGAAATGCAAACTGGACACGATGATTTATAGTGGTTCGGTCACGAAGCTCCTCTTTGCCCTACTCCACTCCCCGAGTACCCAACTCGAGAGTTACTTCACTAGTCAACAAGCTCCTTTCTCGGCGGAGAAAACCATTACAAGTTGCTTACATTATTTTTCGACACTAAGCTAGATTTTGAGTTCTTCTTCGGGTACAACCAAACCCGTTATGTTTTATGGCCATAACAAACCTTGTGTTTTATAGCCTAAACACATAAACTGCGTCGCTTACATTATTTTTTGACACTAAGCTAGATGTCGAGTCCTAATCTTAGCTAGAACTAATCTACCACTACACTAATGTATTTTAAGGCCCAAAAAAAATACAAAACCAACTCAAAGATCAACCCTTCGAAATATACACAACATTCGAAATCTAACACATACTAAAGATTGGAAGACATTGAACTCAATATATATGTATCATATGTTACAATATGAACTAAACTAGACTACATAATTCGCATCTTTGACGATGACGAAAGTTCTTCTCTTGCACGTGAGGGAGTCATGGAAAAAAAAGGAAAAGATAGAAGATTGGATCACATTTAAACAAGATTAAAGAAGTTAAATGATCAAAGGTTTAGAGAGATTTAGTGAGATCTGAAGAGAGAACGAACTAAAAGAAATTCATGCAAAAGGGTTATAAAAATAGTTGGAGGTGACCCACTATTTATAGGAACTGAAAAATTGTCTGTCAAAAAATGACGGTCCCAGATATATTAGGGGGCCGCCGGGTTTAAGGGGGCCGCCCGGCATATTTAAGAGACCGCTCCGACAGACGCTCATGTTTTTGTCTTTTGTGGTGAAGGTCAAATCTGGTGAAAGTGACACTTGTTTTAGGGGGAAATATAGCTAGATTTTGAAATTTAAAATAATTACCAAATAAAATATTTCTTTATAATTCAAAAATAATTTGTCTAATATATTTATAAAAATATAAAGTTTAAGACAAAAACTTATTTCTTTGATCATCCTACAAGTTTAATGTTGTTTGTAAATACCTTACGTGATTTACGTCAGGTGCAAACAAATGTTGGTGTTGATGTAGACTTGAGACGTCGAGAGGTGTAGATACATGTATGCATTGATGATTTGTGATTACGAGTAACTTGTGCACTTTACGTTACGTAATATAAGTTATATGTTTGTCATCACCAAAACATAAAGAGATCGTATAGATTAAATATCGCAATATTTGCACTAACAATCTTCCACTTTTTGATGATGACAAACTATGTAAACTATAACACATAGTAAAGTTTGAAAGCTACTCGTTTACACTCCCTTCTCCCCCTTTTGTCGAAGCAAAAAGGTATTACGTGGATATGAGAAGAAGATATGAGAAGATGGTATGTGCTCCTAGTATATAGGTTTGAGGAATGAGAAGAACATATGTGCTCCTAGTATATACGTTGAAGGAATGAGAAAAAGATAGGTGCTCCTAGTATATAAGTTTGAGGACAAGATATGAAAAATAAAGGTAAATGTGATTGTGTGTTTATTGGATAGTTTAGAAAAGGTCATGAGAGGTGAGAAGTAGGCAGGACAAGAGGCTAGGTACTTCGAGTGTATAGGTTGAAGGAATGAGAAAAAGGTAGGTGATCTAAGTATATTGGTTGGAGGAATGAGAAGACAACATGAGAAATAAGGTTGAGGTGGTTTTGAAGTGGAGGAGGTGAAGTATTTAGAGTACGAATAAACCCTTCATTGAATTTGACAATCCCCGATCCTATCTTCCTATAAATGTGAGCTTGCATCATCCTAGTGAATTCTTCTATCATCATGGTTTAACCAACTTCATGCTATTTACCCACATATCTCCTAGCTCCCCCTTGCTCATTGCGTCCCAATGATAATTATGTTTCTTATATATTGACTATAACGGATCCATAAATAAATTACCATCGATGCTTGAGAAGTTCGATGCAATTTAAATGAGTAGAGCGCTTGCAAGTGCTCCCCCTTGGTGTATGCTCCCCCTTGTTTGGGGCACCAAGGGATCAAGATATGGATGTGTGCTACAAAACAAATTTAGTAGACAAGTGCACATATATGTATAGCAAGATATTAGCGGAGAAATAGACATGCATTTTAGGTGTTAGTATTCTAGAGAATGACACTTTAAAAGAAAGTTAGAAGCTGGACACATGCAAACATTATTTTAAAAACAACAATCTAGATGATACAATTAAAAGACTCAAGACGTATGTTTACAGAGAATGATTAGACCGACTTTTAATAAACGAGAATGAGATTCGTATTATGATTGACAACAAAAATATGATTAGACATGGATTTAAAGGTAGACGAATGACACTTAATATATTGGCAAAATATGCAAAAATATATACTTTAAAAAGATAAAAATAAAAATGAGGATGGAGACGATGTGCTTTTGAATGTTAACGAAAATGATTCCATAGAGCCAAAAAGTGAGAAAGGATAAGCGAGACTAAAGAAGGAACATGTTGACAAGAGGTTGATAGAAAAGATTGATATATCATTTGCACTAACAATTGATGTGCATGTGATCCTATCGAGACAAAGGTGGATGATTAGGAATTCAAAGGTTTGTTTGGTGTTTTGTTGAGTTGAACATGTTGAGGACACAAATGGTTGTATGTAATATGAGGTTGGTTAGTTCTTTCTATGGTGAAGAATAATGAGAGGACTCAACAAGTGGTGACTCTATATACACTTGAAGATTGATTATATTCTTTATGTACTTCACTTTCTAGAAAGTGAAAATTTTAATGAAGTAGTGACATTTGCATTTAGCAAATTACTTAAATATTTTGGATGAAATAATTAAGTTGTGAGAGATATAGGAGGAATTTTAATAGTAACAGAACTATTAAAAGAGAAGAAACGTTTAGACGTGAGAGGAAACGTTAGAGAAGATAAGACTTATTATAAGTGAAAAGAAACGTTTAGAAGTGAGAAGAAACGTCAAAAAGTAAAATAAGACTTATTAGAAGTGAGACGACTATCAGAAGTGAGAAGACTATTAAGAAAGAGAGGAACCGTTTAGAAGTGAAAAGACCATTTGAGGTAAGAAAAAGCCGTTTAAAGGATGTAGGAGCAAGATTTGTATGTGAGGGAATTTATTATGTAATGATAGATTGTAGGTATATCGATTGTAAGGAATGTGTAAGGATTGTAGGTATATCGATTATAAGCAATAGTGCTTATAGGAATTGAGATAAGAGAATGACTCGTTGATCTTTAAGGTTTGGGTGTAGAGTAGACGTCAGCTTGTAGTAGAAGAGAGGAAGTGTTTGGTAATGGATTTAGAAAAAGAATGAATGGTATTACAAGCCTACTGTCGGCGGTCCCAGATATATCCGGGGGCCGCCAGAATAGTTTTGGGGGCCGCCGGACCGCCAACATGAGGGGGCTTGGTTTTTGATGAATTTTGTGAAGGGAGTGACATTTTAAGTTGCATTTCGCCAATTAAAATGCTTAAAATACTTCGAATGAAGTAATTAAGTTATCACGACAAGGAATGGAACACGGACTAGAATCGAGATTGGAAGAAAAGAAGAGAACGATTTATGGAATGTGTTCCATCATTCCTAAACCTAGACGAAGATAATTTAACGATTTGCGCTTGAGGGGTAAGGAAAGAATGTCGGCGATGTTATCTTTAGACGCAAACTTTTTGGTAGAGATGTTACCTTTAGGATATTGTCTCGAAGGAAATGGTAACGTATCTTCGGTGTGTTTCGTCCGCGAAAGAAAGAAATTAATAAATAAGAAAACAAACGAAGATGGAAGCGACGAGCTTGACGATGTCAAGACGGATGGTGATTAGTGTACGATGAACTACATCCACGAAGTTATGTAGCTCTTCTCGAGCATTGCGAATGTTCATAGAACAATCACACGACGAGGTGTGAGGTTGTCTTAAAGATGGTAGCGGAAAAGGTAGAGGAAAGAGATTAGCCATCTCTATGGTTGAAGAGGCGTGGTTGAGTGAGAAGGAAGAGGTGTGATCGAAAGACAAAGAGTGTTTTTGTCGAAGAGAGATAATGTTTTCGTTGAAGAGAAAGAATGTTTTCGTTGAAGAGAAAGAATGTTTCATCGAAGAGAAAGAATGTTTTTCGTCAAAGAGAAAAGAATGTTTTCGTCGAAGAGAAAGAATGTTTTCGTCGAAGAGAAAAGAAGAGCGTTTTAACTTATGTTGTTAAAAGGCTTGAATAGGGATTTTCGGATATAACCTTTAACGTTTGCGATCGCAAGTTAAAGATACTTGAATATTTCGGATGAAATATTTAAGTTGTCAGACCTACTTGGAGGAGCGTTAGATTTGTATCTAACTTTTTCTTGACGAAAGAGTGGATGATTTAGAAGAAATCGAGATGATGATCAAAGGAGTTTGTGAGTGAAGACTCTAAGAGATTTAAGACCATTTTGCGACTCTTTTGACTCTTTAGATTTGTGACATTAACGCGAAGAAAAATATTCTAGTGTGACAAAATATATATACCTAGATGCATAAGATATATAGATATATGCATGCAAGTTTATCTAAGCATGCATCAACACAATAACCAACAAGATTAATGTGTAAGACTATATGACATTTAAATATTAATTGTCATACATTAAACTAACATAGTGTAGGTGCACAATTAACACGCAAGTCATGTAAAATGACGCATACAAAACGTGATAATTTTAATTGCAATCATCATGTAAAACATGTTAGCATTTAACACATAGGAGCATGTGTTATTTAGATAAACTAAGAGATATTTTATCTAATTGCTAGAAAAAGGCAAACGCTTTTACAACAAACATGCATTCAATAGCTAAGCAAATAAACGTTGAGCATTAAGATAAACATGAAAGCATATAATTGCATTACGTGAGAGCACGTTATCATCTTGAAACGTCAAAGCATATATATGAGATGCAAGTAGTCAAGATTGACTAAGGAGAAACCTAATTTCTACTTGCTTAGTGAGCACTCCTAATAAGATACAAAGTCCATCAATGTAGACTATCATTAGGCATTTTTAGGAGGAGTCATTTAGTCAAATTAGAGAATGAATATGAGACTATCACTAGAGGTGCTCAATTTAGGCTAAACACGACCATTTTTACGGGTTATACCACGAACCCAACTTTACTTTTGGAAGCAATTTAACTGTTTGGTCAAATTAAATTTCTAGTGCAATAGATTCTCTAGTAGTCATTCTCATGTTAGACAAAATAGAATTTCTATATTTGCCTAGTGAAGTGTACCAAAGATAAAACTTGAATTATCTTATCACTCAGGGCCTAATATGACTCAACTAACATGCTTTAATTCTGGTTTGCGTAATCCTAATCAAGATGTGTGGAATTCTAAAGTTAAATGAGAGAGCAAGCAAGTTGTTGTAGGTTAAGAGAGAATGATTCATATAGAACCTAGGAGTATGTTTAAGAGTGACAATGTGTAATGCTCTATAATGAGAGTGTTCAAAGAATACACCTTTGCATGTCTTTTATGAAAGAAATCCAATTAAGGTTATTTACCTCGATAGATCTTATGAATGTTTCTTTGTATAAATAATAATGATTTACTAAAGGTTAGTTACATGTATGTTGGACTTTTAAGCAAGAATTTTACAAGAGGTGGATGTTTTAAATCTAATGCCATAGGGTGGATTTACCTAAACCGAAAATGAATCTAAGACGCATGATCCATCGATCCGTGGAGGTGCCAAATTTGGGCAAGGATCATTTTCCCACTATTTAGGAGATGGTGTTGAAATTGGGTTATTAGGAGAAGCTTATATAAGTTATAAGGGTTCTTAGTTTGAGTTTTCGGAAATGACATCCAAGACTTGCTTATCAAGTTGGAGTACTTATGAGTTTCCCGATGGAAATTCATAAGTCTTCAATCCTACTTAGAGTGTGTTAAGTTTAGCATGTATAATTTGATCATAGCTAATAACACAACATTTGAACACTTTAGACTCAATGAAACATCTTCACTGCAGGTGTGAATTGCAATTCGATAATTAATCTTGTTGTCTTGCAATCAACTTCGTGATTTCATGTAATAACCAAGGATGGTTAAACATGTAGACTCGGAAAAATATCTATGGTCATTTGATTGATATTTTCGTGATCTAGATAAATCCTAGTCTCGATTTCATGTTCATATTCTAATTTTGTAATTAGATTGAATAGTGAGATTGATTATCGTTTGAATAATAATCATCTTCATATTCAAAATCCTCTTACGATCACCTATTGAAAGAAAGCACAAAAATGCTTTGTGGAATATGTTTAATTCTTCCTAATCCTAATCCTAACCTTAGATGGTTAAAGGGTTCTCATTTGGTGAAGAAGAAATATTATGCTTATTTGATAAAGTAAGAGAGAGTTTTGATGAGAAGATAGTTTGAGTTTTGAGTTGTGCTTTTGAATTGTTTGAGCAAGGTTACATATGTTGTACATCTTCTCATGTTTGGCTTTTCAGAGATGACGACTTTACCAATTGCATTGCAAGGTAAATTACTTGAATATTTTAGACAAAACATTCAAGTCGTGAATCCTACTTCATTGTGTGTTTTATGCATATATTTTCCAAATATTTGGAACACAACTATTGGGCAAGTAGACTCAATATGACATCATCTACACAAGTGTGAGTTATGATCCGATGCATATTTTTACTTGTGCGAAAAACTATTTGTTGTTATGTATAATATGCATAGTTTTTTTTAACATTTTTCTTAGTATATATGAGTTTTTCTAATCATTTTTATACAACACACATCTTTTGTAAAATATTATATGTTTTAAAAAAAATATAATTATGTGTGTATGTTAGAACCATGCAAGCACGAGCATTTTATTTTTCATAGTTACTATTGTATTAATACAATATTTTCTTTTGTTTAACCAACCCAAGGTCAAACAAAGCAATTTGTTGAAAATATTTAAACGTGTTATTGAAAATAGATTAAATCGTTAGAAATATTTAGGTGAGTAGTTTTAACACATTTAATAATATACTTGACAAGTTATTGAACTCTTATTCCTAAGTATATTCCCATACTCGAAAAGATTTACAAGATGTTTATGTAACATTTGTAAATTAAGTGATCTATGCCTATATGTAATGCAAATACAACTTCACAACTTAGTACAAGAAATCTAGCATAAGTTCTAGTTAGGCATAATTCGAAAAACTAGCAACAAACGAATAGTTTACATGGCACATGTGCTTAGATATTCAATTAGCTCAATTACAAATAGCAACGATCATTTAATAAATTCTATTAACAAACTTAAGTCACAAAGAAGTGCACATAATCACATAGCATAACACATAGGAGTACTTGCCGTCGTTTTGTGTATTAGATACAACAATGTATACTTAGCTCGGTTTTGTTTAAAAACGAATTAGTTTCCTCCCCATTTCAAAAATTAACCAATTTTAATATTTTTGAAAAGTTAATTACGTCATTTTTCAAAGATATACCGACTCGAAAGGAAAAGATAAAATACAAGTTTTACGTTAAAACGAGACTCAACGTTTTGGACAATAAGTGGTATTTTGCCTTTCTGACTTACTTAAGTTTGAGATAAATACTTGAAAATATTTTTATATGAAAGTAGACTCAATTATCTTCAAAATGACGGATGGCACGACTTCTACGGACTTACGGTTGATTTTATATGAATTTTCAAAGTTTCTGAAAATCTGCCGAATTAAAAAGGTGGTCTCCTTAAATATAAGGGGGCCGACACCCTAATTAAGGGGACCGGCCATTGGAGATAAGGGGGCCGGCACCTGACACATATTTGCTATTTTTGTACAAAATCATTTAGTGACTTAACGAAAAGATGTAGAACATACTGAGTTTGATACCAAACATAAAACACTTATTTTAAGCATAATTTTTACTTCGAGCTAGTATACTAAGTGTATTTAACAACAAAACACTATTCATATTTAATCCTCCTTCATGGGTAATTTGATACATGAATCGTGCTCCATTTTTAAAACCATTTGTTTTGAAAATTAGAGCGACGTGGCTCCTGATACCAATTGTGGAAATCATATAATACCAATTATGGAAATCGTAGAGGGGGAGGGGGGAGAGGGTGAATACGTTTCCATTTAAAAATTTCAAATATTTCGTATCAAATTATCCATTGTTGGTCCCACTTCAATATATCGAATCCTTAAGCTTGTATGAGGATTAGTTATATTAGATAAATCTAACACAACTATAGTAGAAACTTTGTTTGAATATATAAAAGATTATGCGGAATCTAATCTTTAATATTAAGAAGAACTATCAATGAAACAGTAACTTTCAGAACATATAATTCAACAAACAAAAGCTTCAATATTAATAATACGAATACTCTCAAAGTATTAGGGTTACAAAGACCTTGAAGCTATGATAATTCTATGAATGACTCGTATCAAACTGACTCATATTGGTATGGTGCCTCAATCTCTATGCCCTGGGACCTCCTTTTATACACCAAGAAGTCCTAAACGGCTTACAATACTTTCCTAAGAATATCAAATCTTTTAAACAAATAAGTTATACATATCTTTTACACAAATAACTCATATAAATCACATAAGCAGTACTAACTAACTCAGCAGTACTAACTTCTTCACTAGCAGCATTAACTCCTTCAGCAGCATTAACTTTGTACTAACAGTAGTAACTTTTGTACTAGCAGTAGTAACTACTTAGTAGTTTTTATTTTAAGTCTCTGAGCAACACTAATATGCACTAGCAGTAGTAACTTTACACTAGCAGTACTAACTGTGTACTAGCAGTAGTAAACACTTAGCATTTTTCTCTAAAGTTCTTGAGCAGTACTAACACAACTGAGCAGCATTAACTCTGATATGAGCAGCAGTAATACTAGCAGCATTAAGAAGGCTTTTAATCCCAACAATCCTCCCCTAAACTTGATATTCTTCTTCAAAATCATCAAGTTTCTTTATTTAAAAGCTCCATAATCACCAGGAGGATGCTTCCAAATACTTCATTGATTCTTAAGCTATTTTGTGAGAAGTTTAAGAAGCTGATATGCCATTTCACTAAAATAATCAACCTGAAGCTTCTTGTTCAGCATATCTGTAATTGTAGATGGTGTAAGGGGATATCTCTTTTCTACCAGCATGTAAATGTACACATGTTGCATCCTCAAGGAATGTACTCCACAGGAGTCATACAGCTTCCATTCCAACACTTTGTAGTCTTGTTGATTCCTCCATATTGTATCTTCAACATGTGGTTCAAACATTGTCTTCAAATCTCCCCATAACAACAAATCCAAGTCTTCCACTGGTCTTGTTGACTCATATTTAGCTTTTACCAACTTGTACAAATCTTCCAAATCTTCCCTGCTAAAACTTTTAAGCATATGACTAAAGATTCTGTACATTTGAGACTTTTCCATCAGCTCTCATTATTTGATAATAGCTTTTCTTTCCTTCTTTGTGAATCTTCCAGCCAACAATACTTAGAGACTTTGTAGCTAAAGGTACAACATCAATTGCAACTTCTTCTTAATCTAGAATGACTTCCATTAGACTTTGAAGCTCTGTTGTGTCTTAATCCTCATCCAGCTTATGCTTCTTAGTACTCTTTTATTTCAGCTCTTCTCCTGCTATGTTTGAACTACTTTCCACCAAGTCTGATCTGAAGTCCAACAATGATCACACCGCATGAAAGTCTCTGTCAAACATCTTCTGAAAGCAATCAAAAGATTTTGTGTTTCTTCAAGTCTTTGAGCTTCTTTCCTTTCATATTCTTTAGGTAAGTAAACATGATTTTTCTTTGTTGAGCTTGGGTTGGTGGTTTGTTTCTTTGCTCTTCTACTCTCTTAGCTGCAAAATGCTTTCTTCTTTTCTCTATGAGTTGTTGAAATAATGTAGCCTTTTCTGCATCAGACAATGCTTCTTGCTCCTCTGCTTGCAGTCTTTGAGCCAATTCATGATCAGCCTCAATCTTAGCCTGAATATCATCCCATTCTTCAGTCAAAGCAATATTGGCTCCATCCTTCTCCCTTGTAAGTCTCTCCTCTTCATCAAACTCAGCTTGTAACTTTTTAGCAGCTTCTTCATCAAGCATGATTTGAACATCTTTCTTCTTAGGCTTTATAGGTTTACTCTATCATTATTCCTTTACCCTTGTCCTGTGATTGTTATGAAGATAGTTGTGAAGATTTTGTTGTTGTAGATTCATCTGGCTCTTGTATAACAACTCCATTTACCTTGGGTTTTGTACTCTTCATTTCTATAAGTGCTTGAGCCAAAGTAATTTCACCATCATCATCTTTTTCATTAGAAACTTCTTGTTCTGCAACAAACACCTCCTCATCATTTAAAGCATCCATAACAAACATCTCATTATTAGCATCATCTTGAACATTAACCAGGGTAATGTCTTCATCTGCATCAATAGCATTAATCCTCCTCCCCTGTTTGGATGCATCCTCGCCCAAATCTTCTTCATCACCAGAGGAAACTACCCTTCTAAACATACCAACTTTGTGTAACCCATGAGTTCTTGACCTCTTTCTCTGTTCAAGCTTCTTGACCCTCCTCTTCAAACTAGCAATTTTATTTTGTTGAATGGTTTTTGTCTTCTCCAAATCAAGAACCCTTTATTATAGATTGGTACATAGTTCCATAAATTCCTTTAGTTTAAGACTATCCTTATCACTTCGAAGTGTGTTACCTCTTGCGAGCAGTGAATCATTGGAATGTTTAGATACATTCTCAAACTTAGTTTGAGCAATATTATCCCCTATGGTTTCTTGGCACCTAAGACCACCACCTGAAGTAGTTCCTAGGGAACTAGATTCATTAGGTGTTGCCTTAGATCGGGTCTTAGTTATGTTACCACTGTCCTGCTCTGCTTCTAAGCTAGAAGCAGTAGTGGCAGCCCTCACCAAACTATCACCCAACTCCTTATGGACATCCTCATCTGAAACAATGTCTGCAGGACTACTAGGCTGAGGTACCTGAGTTTCCTTTCTCTTAGGCTTCCTAGGTTTTTGAGTCTTTTAAGGTGGAAGAGATGGTTGACTAAAAGTGGGTGTGTGTTGGGGATGAGTTGGCATTGCTAAACCTTTACCCATTTGGTTTTGAACCAGCATAGTTGGAAATAAAGGTGTTACTTTTCTAGAAAAATCTTTTCCCATCCTTCTCATATCTCCAAAGATCTTTTTAGTGTGAGAGGGTGCAATATAAATTCTCTTGTGACTTGGCATATCATCAAGTTGTTGTTCCAGAAATACATGCACAAACCTTGGATACATCAAAAACTTCCCAGACAATTTATCCAAGTTTTTAACCATACTTTCAAAAATGTATTTTGAAAAGTTAAATTTTTGATTTGTAGCTAAGCAGATAATTGCAGATGCCATAGTGCTACTAAACTCATTCCATGCAGTAGTCTTTGAACTTAGGCATTGTAAAATAGTATGAATCAGAAATTTCTATTACGGGGAAAAGAATACCTTATAGAAAGTAAGCTTTTGTGAAATCTTCTCATACCCCATCCTTGTAAGTTCTTCAAAAATGGTTAGAGTTGGAAAACAATCGAATACCTTTCAGCACTTCTGTTGAAGATTCTTATATAATAAGTTGATTATGGACAATTATCATCTTACATCAAATATGGCAATGTACTGAACTTCCCCATTAATAGTATTGGCCATGATAGTAGACCAGAACTGATCGATACACGAAGTAGATATAGAGGTAGAAAAAGAAAGATTTAAGAAAAAGAGTAACAGTTAAACTACATTATGGGTTTGCAGTCAAAAATTCTATTTGAGTTCAACCCATCACTTTTTTTTTTCTCGGTTTAGACAAAAATGCGACTATATTGTGAGTATCTGCAAACTTGAGAGTCGCCATTTGTGTTGGGTTTTGATAATGGATGATAAAATTGAGTTAGGGTTTGTAGTTAGAGAGTATTTGAAAGATTGAAATCAATTAAATGATTGATTGAAACCCTTAATCGAAGTATTTAAAGTACCCTCAACAGCATTGACTTAGAACCAGCAGTAGTAACCCAGCAGTAGTAAGTTTTATGCCTATGAGCATTAACTTAGAAAAAAGAAGAAGTAAGTATTAAGCCTAGCAGCATTAACTTTGAGTCACCAGCATTAACTTTAATTCCATTCTAAATAGCTTTTCCATCATCAATTTAACACTTTTCTTTGCTTGTCCTCAAAATGTTAGTCCAAAAACCAAGAAAACACAAGCCATAGCAATTTTTACAATTATCACAGTATTAATTATACCTAACAGTATTAAGTATAACTAACAGTAGAAACAGAAGTATTAAGTATAACCAGCAATACTAATTATACTTAACAACAGAAACTTTTAATGACATGAATAACAGTATTTAATTCATACAAAACTCTACAAATAAAAAACATAAAGAATAAAAGACCTTTAAAGATTTCATCATTCCAAATACTAACCAATCAAATATTTAAATCTACTTACATCACAAGCTTTTGTAATAATATAAGCAAACTTCTTGTCAGTATAGATTTTGACCATTTTAATCAATTTCTTTTCATTGCAATCTCTAATCAAATGATGTATGGTCCCTATATGTTTTTTTAATGAAAAACAGGATTTTTAATTATGCAAATAGTATTGTTATTATCAATAAAGATCTTGGTATGCATAAAATTGTACCCATAATCAAGTAGTTGATTCTGAATCCAAAGCACTTGTCCACAGCAACTTGAAGCAGCCACATACTCAGCTTTTGTTATGGAATTTGCAACCACTGTCTGTTTCTTGCACTGCCATGATATTAATCTACATCCAAGAAATTGACAACCTCCTGTTGTAGACTTCCTATCCAAGCTTGCTCCAGCATAATCACTATCAGTGTATGCTACCAAATCAAAAGGAGAATCTTTTAGATACCAAAGGCCCAATTTTGGTTGACCTTTTAAGTACCTAAAAATCCTTTTCACAGCATGAAGATGTGAAACTTTTGGATTGACTTGGTATCTAGCACAGGCACACACTGCAAACATGATGTCAGGTCTTGAAGATGTAAGATACATCAATGAACCAATCATTGACCTATACATATGAACATCCACTCTCACCATCTCATCCTAGGTAGCAAAGGCTTTTGAGTTTCCATTGGTGTGCTTGCAGTCTTGACTTCTGTAAACCCAAATTTCTTTAAAATTTCAACAACATATTTATCTTGACTAATAAATATGCCATCCTTCTTCTGCTGCACTTGTAATCCCAAGAAGAATGTAAGTTCTCCCATAGAACTCATCTGAAATTTCTCATGCATCAACTTCTCAAATGCATTGCATAGCTCCTTCTTTGTTGAACCAAAGATGATATCATCCACATAAACTTAGACCAGCAAAATATCACCTTTGTGCCTTTTGATGAATAAGGTCTTGTCAATTTTCCCTCTTTGAAACCCATTGTCCAACAGATATGTTGACAAGGTTTCATACCAAGCTCTAGGAGCTTGATGTAGTCCATACAGTGCTTTTTCAACCTTGTATACTCTATCAGGAAAGTCTGGATCTTCAAATCCTGGTGGTTGACATACATACACCTCTTCTTCAATCTTCCCATAGAGAAAAGCACTTTTTACATCCATTTGATACACCACAAAATCTTTAAATGAAGCATAAGCTAAAAATAGCCTAATTGCTTCAATTCTTGCAACAGGGGCAAAGACTTCATCATAGTCAATCCCTTCTTCTTGTGTGTACCCTTGAGCAACCAATCTTGCTTTATTTCTTATCATAATTCCCCTTTCATCCCTTTTATTCCTGAAACCATTTAGAGCCTATAGCCCTTTTCTATTTAGTAAATCCACTAAAGTCCAAACTTCTTGTAACTTGAATTGTAGAAGCTCTTCCTGCATAGCCTCTATCTAGCTTGGATCCTTTAATGCATGAATTACCTTTTTGGTTTCTTCCTGTGATAAAAAGCAAGCAAACAAGCAGTTTTGAAGGTCTTTATGGTTTGTTCTTTGTTAAATAGTACTAACAAACTCATATTCCTCCAAATTCTTTAACATCTTTCTTGTTTGTGTAGCTGATTGCAAATCTCCAATCACTTGATTAAGAGGATGATCTTTATGAATTCTTATAGTTGGAATAGGACTGACTTGGATTGTTGTATCCAAATTGTTCATGTCAGCCTCTGCACCAACATCTTCATTATCTCTTGAGAGGTCAAATATGCTTATATCTTCCAAAGCAGGCATATTTGGATCATCTGGAAGTTCAATGCTTGTTTTTCCACCAACAGCATTAACTTTATTTGTGCTAGCAGCATTAACATTGTTAGTGTTGTTAACATTATCATCCTTCTCTTGATCAATACTTTCACTATCTTTTCTTGGATCTTCATCAACCTTCTTCTCATCATCACTTGAAGGTTTGGATCCATCATCTTGAGAACTCTTTGGATCTTGGGAAAATGGTGGATCAGCATGCCATAATGGTAGCAAAATGTAATTTTTGACAGGTTATGTCTCCTTTTTAGCTTGTCCTGCATTATTACTTGCTTTTATACCTGCAAAACCATTAGACTGTGTACCTGCAACAATTGGCTCATACTTTATTGCTCTTGTTAGTGCATCAATATCAAATAGCCAATCTGGTCCACTACCTATAGCATTAGGTGTACTCTCACTAAACCTAATATGCAAGTTTTCTTCCACTATCCTTGTTCTACTATTAAATACTCTAAAGGCTTTTATATTCAAAGAGTATCCAACAAAGAAACCTTCATCAGCCTTACCATCAAATTTGCTTAAGTGATCTATAGTATTGAGAATGGTAACAGGACACCCAAATGGTCTCATAAAACTTAAAGTTGGTGTTCTACCATGAAAAAGTTCATATGGGGTCTTGTTATGAGGCTTAACAACTAACACTCTATTTTGCACATAGCAAGCAATATTAACTGCTTCTACCCAAAAAGTAGTTGGCAACTTAGAATCAGCTAGCATAGTCCTAGCAGCCTCAATTAGTGTCTTATTTCTCCTCTCAGCAACTCTATTTTGTTAAGGAGTTCTAGCTACACTATATTGTCTCAAAATACCCTTCATCTCACAAAAATGATTCATCTCTTTATTTTTAAACTCAGTCCCATTATCACATCTAATCACATTAACCTTGTGATCTATTATATTTTCTATCCCAGTTATAAAGGACTTAAGAATGCCACTAGTCTCATCCTTAGTAGCTTAAAAAAACCCATGTAACCTACATAAATCATCTGTACAACTAGCAATACATTTCTCTAAGGCCTTTTTTAAAATATGACCAAACAAGTCCATATGCAACAAATGTAAAGGAAGACTGATTGAGTTCTCTGTTTTGGACTTACAAGAGGCTCTGTGTTGCTTTCCTTTTTGACAAGCAACACAGGTTTGATCATTTTCAAAAAGTTTGGAAGGTAAACCTCTTACAAGATTTCCCTTAACCAATTTTAAAATTAAGTACCTAGCCTATCTATGCCAGAAGTTTAGATTCATCAGATGTGGCTTTTGCATAAAGGCAAGTTAGACCTCATTTTAGGAACTATGTTCTTTAAACAACACTATACAAGTATTGTACTTTTCTAGGAACTCTAAGTACCATTTGACTATCAATCAATTAACTTAAAGTTTGGAGATAAAACAATACATTCAGTGTCATTAAAAAGAACACTATTCTTTTTATCACACATTTATGAGACACTAAAGAGATTAAACTTTAACTCTCTCACAAAATACACATTTTCAAAATCTAGATTACCAGTTTTAATGGTACCTTTTCCTGTGATTTTCCCTCCTTTGGGGTTCCCTCCAAAAGCAACATATCCTCTATCTATCTCTTCATAGTCTGTAAGATAGGACATGTTCCCTGTCATGTGCCTTGAGCATCCACTATCAATCACTCCTTGATCCTGTAAATCCATTTGTGGATTGCCCTGCACATTAGATAAGAAAATCAGCTTCTTTTGGGGACCCAAGCCATCACTGACTTGGATCTGCCTTGTGCATCAACATAATCAAACTTCTTTAGGGTGATTGATGCACTATTGTGTTTAGAAACATGGTCTAAAACTTTAGTCTTTGGTTTCCAAACCTAACAAGCTGAGGCCTTAACAACATTAACATTATTTCCCTTAACAGCATTAACTACTGCTTTTGGCCTAGCAGTATTAACATTTTTATCCCTAACAGTATTAACCCTCTGATTAAAATTATTGTTTTTACATGTTGTATTCTTATGAATGGGCCTCTTAACAATTGAATGTGCTATTTTATAAAAAAATTGACTTTGGTCTAGCAGCATTCACTGTTGTTTTTGAGTGAGCAGCATTAACTTGTCTAGCAGTATTAACTGATGCTAAGCCAAACTTCATTAGTACTGCTCTTGGAACCATGTTCTTTTTAGGGCAGGGGTGAGTCTTTTTGGCAAAATTCTGATGATTCACCCTTTTAGCAGTGTTCCAAACAGGTTTTACCACCCTTTGATAATTACAATCAACCTGTAAGTAATCAAAACTTCCACACACATAACAAGCTTTGTTAAACATCTCAAAATTACTTCCTAGTCTCTAAGATATCATATTATTCTAGTTTCTTTGATTGCCTCAAGGAATGTGAGTGTTTTGCCTATTGTGCTTAACTTGTTTAGCAGTTTTCCTATCAGTTTTGTTTGTTTGTTTAGCTTTGACAAAGTCTATCTTAACAAAACTAGGCATAGCTGTTTTCTTTTCAATCTTAGTTTAAGAAACATTTTCTTCCTCACTATCTAACACCCAATCCTCAATAGATGGAGCACCATTATTCTTCCTAACTGCTTTAGGCTTTGCTTCACTAGCCTTAGCTTCACTGTTCTCAACTACAAGCTTAATAACTACATGCTCATTTGTAAACTCTTCTAAGCATAAATACAAGTCAGGTTTCGAGCATGAAATTTCCTGTTAGGGATGGTGAACTTTAAATTAGCCTAAACCTTTCTTGCAATTTTCTACAATCTGACTCTCTATAATCTTGTTTAAGCTTTTAGATGCATTTTCAAATTTGTCTACATTAAACTGAATGCCATCTTTTTCGTTTTGAACTATTTCTAGTTTCTTCCTAAGCTCCCCAATAGTTATCTCTCCTACTTGAATATCCCATTTTAAGCCGTTAATCTTTTCTACATAAACAAACTCATTCTTTTTATAAAATTTAAGTCTTTCTTCTACAGACTGTAAACCTGTCTTATAAGCTACAACCATTAACTCAGATTTCTCAAATATTTTCAATAGTTTTTCATATTGAGATTTAAGCACTTCAACAGTTTCAAGGAAAGATTTTGAGCAAGTAGAATCATTAGATACCTCATAATCAAAACTTAAAGATGAGTAGGCCATGAGTGCATAATTTGTTGGTCCTTCCTCTGCATGATCACTCCAGTCATAACCACCAAGACCATCACATGAGATCAAAGCATTGGAAGTAGTTGTCTCCACTGGCACACTTCTTCTTGAGCTTTCCCTGTTCTTGTTGTCTTGGTTTCTTAGAACTCTGCACTCTTTGGCAAAATGTCCCCTCTTATAGCAGTTGTAGCACTCTACCTTGGACTTATCAAACCCAATGGTCTCATTAACATTAATAGTCACCTTCCTTCTAGTGTTCTTTAAAAACCTTCTTGCCTTTATATTTAACATGGCCATTTGCCATGTCAAATCCATCTCTTCTAAGTCATCTGGATGGAGTTGTTGTAAGTCCTCATTTGCAAGTTGAGGACTACTTGGTTGACTAGCAAATAATGCACAGATCAAAACATCACTCAAGTTATCAACATTTATTGGATTAGAAGCATTAGCTTGAGTGCTGGCAGCAGTAACTCCATGAGCAATGTTAACTGCTTCATTAGTGCTGCCAGAGTTGTTAGAGGACACAAGAGCCATGTTTTGTGTGCTTGATGTCCCTTTGACTTCTGGTTCATATACTTTGAGATTGTTGTAGAGATCATCCATGCTCGTTGTCTCTAATTCAGGCTTGTTCCTCCATACAACAACATGTGTGTTCCATTCTAGTGACAAACTTCTCAACGGCTTCTGGTTCACATCTTCTTGTGAAAGTGTTTCACCCAAAATCTCCAGCTGACTCACAAGCTTCTGAAGCCTATCAAAAGTTTATCAAGGGTTTATGAGCTAGGAGCAGTGAAGTTTTCATATTGCTATTTCAAGAGATTTCTTTAGGTTTTCTTTGTAGCAGCATTCCCATCAAACCTATTTTTAATAGCTTTCAGCAGCAACTTAGCATCCTTGATGGAGTTAAACTTTAACTGATGTTCATTAGGTATTCCCATCCACAGTGCTTCTTCCCCCGCCCTTCACTTCTAACCTCTTCTAAGCCTTTTCTTCAGCAGTTATAGGAGGTATTACTTTCTCAACCCCTTCCACAACTGTTGTTTTTGGTGCAGTGTTTCCATTCTCTATGACCTCCCATAGAGCATAGTCAATCATCTGGATGTACTGTTCTATTCTCATCCTCTATAACTTAAACTCACCAGGTTTGAGCATTGGAACCTTGGATGCAGCCACCATATGTGCAGATTCTGAATCCATATCTTCTAGCAAAGAGATCTTGTGTATTCAAACAGGTTCTTCTTATTCAAAGCTTCTCAACAAGATCCGATACCACTTGTTGATCCCAGTTAACTTCTAATGATCGAATTCCTTAAGCTTGTTTAAGGTTTATTTATGCTAGATAAATCTAACACAACTTAATTAAGAAACTTTGTTTGATAATACTAAAGATTATGCGGAAACTAATCTTTAATATAAGAAGAATCCTTCAATAAAACAGTAACACAAAACAATATAATTCAACAATAAAAGCTCCAATATTATTATTACAAATAATACGAATACTCTCCTAGTATTAGGGTTACAAAACCTTGAAGCTATGAACTAGACGACTTTGTATATTTTTCTTGATTTGATATCAAACTCTATGCCCTAGGACCTCCTTTTATACACCAAAGAGTCCTAGTCGATTTACAATATATTCCTAAAACTTAGAATATTCTCTATGATCTATTCTATAAATAAATAATACTTATCACGTAAGTAATCTTGATCTCCAATTCATCTTTATCCTTCTTTGTCTTTACCATCCTTTGACAGTAGAAAACTTACCCCCCCCCCCCCCCCACCCCCACCCCCCCTTCACAGTCTTAATATTTGAGCAGTTGTAACTTTTGTACTAGCAGCATTAACTTCTAAGACCAGCAGTAGTAACTTATATACTAGCAGCATTAACTGTGTAAAGCGTAGTACTCTATACACATTATACTAAAAAAAAAAGACTGAAGATAACTTAGATATTTTCTTCAATCTTCACCGACAGTACAACTTTACACTACAGTACAAACTTTGCATAGCATACTAAAATAACTAGTTGAGTAACTTTAAACTAGAGTACCAAATAACTTTAACTACAGCACTAACTACGTAGCATATTTTTCACTAAAGTTAATGAACAGTACTAACTTTATACTAGCAGCAGTAACACAAACCTTAGCAGCAGTAACTTCAAGATCATCATGAAGTCTTTTAATCCCAACAAGTACTTATGAGTTTCTGGATGGAAATTTATAAGTCGTCAATCATACTTAGAGTGTGTCAAGTTTAACATGTATAATTTGACCATAGCTAATAACACAAACATTCGAACACTTTTAACGTATTGGAAACAGATTCTTTCAAAGCGTGAGTTGCAATTAATGAACTAATCTTGTTGTTCTTGAAATAGAATTTGTGATGGTGAATGTATTTATGATGTGTTAACATGTGACCTCGTAAAAATATATAGTCATTTGATTGATATTTCCGTAAACTAGATAAATCCTAATATCGATTTCATGTTCATATTCTAATTTGGTAATTAGATTGAATAGTGAGATTGATTATCGTTTGAATAATAATCATCTTCATATTCGAAATCCTATTACGATAACTTATTGAAAGAAAGCAAGATAATAGGTTGTGGAATATGTTCAACTATTCCTAATTTTAATCTTAGATGGTTAAATGGTTCACATTTAGTGAAAAGGAAATATTATGCTTATTAGGTAAAGTAAGAAAGAATTTTGATGAGAAGATAATTTGAGTTTTGAGTTGTGCTTTTGAATTGTTTGAGCAAAGTTACATATGTTGTGCATTTGCTCATGTTTGGCTTTTCGGAGATGATGACTTTACCAAGTGCTTTGCAAGGTAAATTACTTGAATATTTTAGACAAAACATTCAAGTCGTCAATCCTACTTCATTGTGTATTTTATGCATATATTTGCCAAATATTTAGAACATAACTATTGGACAAATAGGCTCAATATGACATCATTTACACAAGTGTGAGTTATGATCCGATGCATATTCTTATCGTATTTAAAGAGGATATCATTATTTTCATATCAATCGAGTATGATTGAATATGTTGATTCAAGATAATATCTCTTGTTATATTTTGATATAATCTTAAAGCTAGACAAATAAGAATCTGATTTCATGTGCATGCTCAAAAACTTGTCAATTAGATTTAATAATATCCATCATAGTTTAAATAATGAGTCGATATATATTTGAAATCTTTCTTGACCCTCACGAACACTCTTTTAAAAGAAAACAAATAAAGGTTTTCATAGTGTGTTCCATTAAACATAAGACTAGTTGTAATTGTGAGGTTGATGAATAATGACAAGTTAATTTTTTACTTCAAGATTGTCATGTATTTTGCTTGTGCGAAAAACTATTTGTTGTTATGTATAGTATGCATAGTTTTTGACATTCTATGACTATATGAATGATTTTTCTAACCATTACACATCTTTTGTAAAATACTATATGTTTATAAAAAAAATATAATTATGTGTGTGTTAGAACAATGCAAGCACAAGCAAAGTTTAAAAATACATTTTCTTTTACTAAAATACTAATGTATTAATACTATCTTTTCTTTTGTTTAACTAATGCAAGGTCAAACAAGAAAAGACAATGAAAATATTTAGACATCTTGTTGGAAGAGAGTTGACGTGTTGAAAATATTTTGGTGACGGGTTTTAACATGTGATCTTATGACAATAGTTTCCAACATACTTGACACATTATTGAACTCTAATGTCTAAATAGGTTACTACACTCAAAATGATTTACAAGATGTTTATGTAACATTTGTAAATATAGCTATCTAAGCCTATATGCAATGCACAAACAATTTCGCAACTTAACGCAATAAATCTAGCATAATTTTTATTATGCATAATCCGGAAAACTAGTAACAAACAAATAACGTACATGACACATGTGTTTAGATATAAGTAGTTCAATTACAAATAGTTATGATTACTTATTAATATCTATTAATAAACTTAAAACACAAGTAAACACACATAATCATCTAGCATACACATAAAGATATTCGTCGTTGTTTTGTGTATTAGATACAACGATGTATACTTAGCTCGATTTTATTTGAAAACAAAATAGTTTCCTCTCCATTTTAAAAATTAATCAAGATCAGTGTTTTGAAAAGATAAATACATTGTTTTTTAAAGATACATCGACTAGAAATGCTCGACTTGAAAGAAAAGGTAAAATACAAGTTTTACGTCAAAACAAAACATAAAGTTTTGACCACTATGTAGTATTTTGCATTTCTGACTTACTTAAGTTTGAAATAAAGACTTGGAAGTATTTTTTTAAATAAAAGTAGCCTCAATTATCTTTAAAATGGTGGGTGGCACGACTCTACCGACTTACGGTTGATTTTATATGAATTTTTAAAGTTTGCCAAATTCTAACGAAACAGATAGACGACCCCCAAAAAGGTGACGGCCCCATATATATTAGGGGGCCTATCTAATGTTTAAGGGACCGCCACCAGTGACCAAAAAACACGTTTTTTTGTCAAAATCATTTGGTGACTTAACCGTAGAACGTAGGACTTTAAAAAGTTGTTAGCGCACATAAATTTTGTGTTTTAGACATCATTTCTACTCTTAGGACTTAGAAAGATATGTGTTGATTTTGAGAAGATTTTCATTCAAGCTAGTATACGAGGTATAATTTAATACATGGATCGTACTCTATTTTAAAAACTATTTGGTTTTGAAAACTAGAGCGATGTGCACTGATACCATTGTGGAATACGTAGAGGTGGGAGGAAACTTTTCCATTATACCATTTAAAATCTTCGTATCAACTTCCATCAATCAGTTTGACTCAATATAGAAGTGTCTTAGCAACAACTCTAGTGCATATTCTAGCAACATAACCACACCCACAATATTTACTACAAAGTACTACACAACCATAACTAACATTATATACACAACAATCCACACAATCATGAGCACAATGCAAATGTAAAATTAAAGCGATAAATGTAAATAAATAAGTAAAGAGAAAGGTAAAAGAAAATGCAAACCGGACACGGTGATTTATAGTGGTTCGGTCACGAAGCTCCTCTTCGCCCTACTCCACTCCCCGAGTATCCAACTCGAGAGTTACTTCACTAATCAACAAGCTCCCTTTCGGCGGAGAAAACCTTATAACGTTGCTTACATTATTTTCCGACACTAAGCTAGATGTCGAGTTCTTCTTCGGGTACAACCAAACCCGTTATGTTTTGTGGCCAACATAACAAACCTTGTGTTTTATGGCCTAAACACATAAACCGCGTCGCTTACAATATTTTCCGACACTAAGCTAAGTGTCGAGTCCTAATCTTAGCTAGAACCAATCTACCACTTCACAAATGTATTTTGTGGCCTAAAATACTAACCGACACACAAACACCACATCCGGATTTATACACTATCCGGATCTACACAAATACACAAGAGTTACAATATAGAAATCAAATCTACTCTAAGACATACAAGTGATCAAATGCAATCACTTCTATGCAACCCACCCAATCTACTACATGATATACAAGTAATCAAGGATGATCACTTCCATGTAGAGATATCCTATACTTCACTAAATACCCTATAGTATTAGTGGAACTAACATAGAATGTAACCATGATCCATGCCTTATGCTAGAATCATGATCAAAGAAGAAGGAAGAATTCTATGTATTTGGTGTGTGTATTTTTGTGGGTTTTCATCAAGAGAGGAGAGGAGGAAGACTTTGCTATTTATAGGGGAGTCATCACTAGTTTTCCCTTCATCTTCTAGAAGCAAATTCAAAATTTGAATTTATTATTTTTTCCTCCATCTTCTAGAAGCAAATTCAAATTTTGAATTTATTATTTTCCCTCCATCTTTTAGAAGCAAATTCAAATTTTGAATCTATTATTTTATCTTCTAGAAGCTTTGTATTTTCCCTCCATCTTCTAGAAGCTTTGATTGGGCCTTGATGGGCCTTAGTGGGCCGAACCTATTTGGCCTTAATGGGCTAGCCCATTTGCTTGGTCTGATCCAACTAGTGAAGTCCATATGAGTAAGAGTCTCGGGATGTCGATATCGAGTTTATAAATGTATATTTGTGGTGGATAAGGATGGTGAGATATCCGTGAATTGAAGTATACATCTACAAGTAACTTGTGAACTTTACGTTATGTTTTATAGATTACATGTTTGTCGTCACCAAAACATAAAGAGAATGTATAGATTAAATATCATAATATTTGCACTAACAAAGAGCGAAGAAGACCACAAAAGTTTATATCTTTTGAGATAACATATAAAATTTATATTTCAATGATCATAAATTTTTATGTTCCGGACATGCTTCCTCTACTCCATTTTGACAAAGAAAAAAGTTATAGACCATGAGTTATTCTAGGGTACTACTATTGGTATTCACTAGCTCATAAGAAAGTATTAAAAAAGTATTAAAAAGGTAATAAAGATTCTTTTTGTCCTCTTATTTACAGTAGAACACAGTCTTTTATCAGTTTTTTTTCGTATTTTTTGTCAGTTTCATATTTTTGACTTGTTAAACTTTATAGTAATTTTTATTCCACACTTTCAGTTTCACAGTTTTATAATGTAAACAAAATTAAAAAAATTAAAGAAAAAAAACCCGAAAAACTGAAAAGATACGAATGACTTTTTGAAGAAGGTATGTATCAGTATCACCTATCCCCTTATTCTACATCATGGTACGGTCAAAGTAATAGTGTCCTTAACTCAGAAATTGTTGTCGATTACTCCTTCCGTCCTAAAATAATTGTCCTCCGACAAAAAACACACAGTTTTAGATAACATAATCATTACTGTATTCTCTCTCTTACTTTTTTGCAAAATGACAGTTTTACCCTTATAGAATTAATTAAAGCTTTGAATGAAGATTGTACTTTCTAATATCATTAAGTGCAATATGGTAAACTTGCTACATTACTCACAACTATATTTGGAAAGGGATAATAATTTTGGGACAACCCAAAATGAAAAGAGTGACTATTAATTTGGAACGGAAAGAATAATATTTTTGTTTCATAAAAGGTCAATAATTATGTTTTTTTAAACCATACTTGGTAAAATGCTTTGAATGTTCAATAATAATAGAATAAGTGTGTATCAAGGACTAAAATATGTGCTATTAATTATTTAAAGCAAGACTGCAAACAAACCAAACTTTTATTAAGCAACTTGAGATTGACTCGATCAAGTTAGGCTTTTATCGAGTTTAAGCTCGAGCCAAATAAACCAGCTTGAAACACAAAACGAGTCGAGTTTGAGTTTTAATCAGTTTTTATCAAGCTTTTCGAACCTTTAAAACATACATGTGTTTTGTGGTTTAAATCAAAAAAGAACGTTACAGTTTGTGGGATAAAATTGAAAAGGCCTTAAAGTGTGTACTATTTCGAGTCATTTAATCATTTTTCACTTTCTTTGTACTTTTAACCATTACATGAAAGAGTCGAGACAACTTTTAACAAAGGGAAGTCATTTTTACTTCAATGCCCTATACATTTATAATATCAAATTGACCAAACAAAATATCAACTTTGACCATCTCATCTTTCATCTTTTAACCAACCACCTTCAAACCATGTACGTTTATGTAATATGTAATAAGTTTTGCTATATCTTTTTACATTATAATTTTACATATATTCTACACACACAATAATGTTATATGTTTTTTTCATTCATTATCTTTATACATTTAAACCGTCAATTTCGATATTTGTTAGGATCATGTGAGTAGGAATATAAGTAGGAACATGTAGTAGGAGGATATATCATTTCACTTATGTAATTATTTAGTAGTCGGTTTAGATGTAATGTGTCGTTTAGTTGGGTTGATTGGCTAAAAAATCATCATCTTGTAACTTTGTAATTTTTCTAGCTTCTTGCTAGTTTTTTAATAAAGTGTTGTTCAAAAAAAAAATTATGAAATTTGTAATTTTAAGAATATTGTTCGTTAAATTTTTACCGATCTATTTTGTTACGGTAGTAGAAATTCCACTATATTACACCTTTAGAATTCCACTCACTTAAGTTCAGTGTATTAAACTAGTACGTAAATTTTAACCATTAAACAAACACAAGACTATAAAACATAATGGTAAAGCTAACGCTAGTCAAACAAACATTCGCAAGTTCATAGTACTTAGCTAAATATAGTTATTAGGCATTTATACATTCAATTAAGGTGTATAGTCTTTATCTCTGAGCAGTCTTAACTTCCACTAGTAGTAGTAACTTCCTCTAGCAGTAGTAACTTTATACTGGCAGTTGTAACTTTGTACTGGCAGTTGTAACTTCACCAGCAGTCTTAAATACTTAGAATAATTTTCATTGAAATTCTCCAGCAGCACTAACTTTAACTGAGTAGCATTAACATCACTAAGAGAAGCATTAACTCCAATCAGCATTAAGAAGTTTTTAATCCTAACATTCTTAATGATGCTAGTATTACTGCTGCTCATATCAGAGTTAATGTTGCTCAGTTGTGTTAGTACTGCTCAAGAACTTTAGAGAAAAATGCTAAGTGTTTACTACTGCTAGTACACAGTTAGTATTGCTAGTGTAAAGTTACTACTACTAGTGCATATTAGTACTGCTTAGAGACTTAGAAGAAAAACTGCTAAGTGGTTACTACTACTAGTATAAAAGTTACTACTGTTAGTACAAAGTTAATGCTGCTTAAGAAGTTAATGCTGCTAGTGAAGAATATAGTCACTGCTGAGTTAATTAGTACTGCCAGTATGTGATTTCTATGAGTTATTTGTGTAAAAGATATGTATAACTTATTTGTTTAAAAGATTTGATATACTTAGGAAAGTATTGTAAGCCGAGTAGGACTCCTTATTGTATAAAAGGAGATCCTAAGGCATAGAGATTGACACACCAAAAACCAAAAGAGTCATTCATATAATTCTTAGCTTTAAGGTCTTTGTAACCCTAATACTTTGAGAGTATTCGTATTATTATCATTAATAGTATTGGAGCTTGTTTGTTGAATTATATGTTCATTGATTTACTGTTTCATTGATAATTCTTCTTAATATTAAAGATTAGATTTCGCATAATCTTTAATACATTCAAACACAGTTTCTACTATAGTTCTGTTAGATTTATCTAATATAACTAAACCTTAAGCAAGCATAAGGAATTCGATCTATTGAAGTGGGATCAACAAGTGGTATCAGAGCTTGTTGAGAAGCTGTGAATAAGAAGAACTTGTTTTTGCTAAAAGATATGGATCAAGATTCTACACACATAGTGGCTGCATCAAAAGTTCCCATGCTCAAACCTGGTGAGTATGAGATCTGGAGGATGAGGATTAAACAATACATCCAGATGATAGACTATGCACTGTGGGAAGTCATAGAGAATGGTGCAACCTTGCCAAACACAGCAGTTGTGGAAGGTGTTGAAAAAGTGGATGCTATTACATCTGCTGCAGCTAAGGCTCAGAGAAGATTAGAATTGAAAGGCTAGAAGTAGTTTACTGATGGTCATTCCCAATGAACATAGTTAAAGTGTAACTTATAAAGGATTGTTAAGCTTGTTGTTGGAAGTTGTAAGAATAGAGATTTGGTGGGAATTGCAGCTACTAAGAAAGATCGAAGAAATTCTTAATGCAGCAATATAAAAACTTCACTGCTCCAAGCTCAGAGATTCTTGATCAAACCTTTAATAGGCTTCAAAAGCTTGTGAGTCAGTTAGAGCTTTTAGATGAAAAGCTTTCACAAGAAGATGTTAATCAAAAGTTATTAAGAAGCTTGTCACCTGAGTGGAACACACATGCTGTTGTGTAGAGGAATAAAGCTGAGTTAGAAACAATGAGCATGGATGATCTTTATAACAACCTCAAGGTGTATGAACCAGAAGTCAAAGGGATGTCTAGCTCAAGTTCAAGCACACAGAACATGGCTTTTGTGTCCTCTTCAAATAACAACACTAACAGCTCTAATAAAGCAATTCATGCTGCTTATAGAGTTACTACTGCTAGCACTCAAGTTAATACTGCTTACTCTACCAATATAGATAACTTAAGTGATGTTGTTATTTGTTCATTCTTTGCTAGTTAACCAAATAGTTCTCAACTTGCACATGAGGACTTGCAACAAATCCATCTTGATGACATAGAAGAGATGGAATTTTAAGATGGCCAATGGCCATGTTGATAAGAGAGCTAGAAGGTTTTTATAATACAGGAAAGAAAGATTACTAATTAATGGTAATGAGACTATTGGTTTTGGATAAGTCCAAAGTGGAGTGCTATAAGCTGCCAAGGGGGGACATTTTGCTAGGGAGTGCAGAGCTCCAAGGAATTAAGACTACAAGAACAAGGAAAGCTCAAGAAGGAATGTGCTTGTAGAAACATCTACTTCTACATCTTTGGTGTCATGTGATGGCCTTGGTGGTTATGACTGGAGTGATTCAGGTAGGAGGAAGGACCTAATTATGCATATGGCTTACTCACTTCAAGATCTGACTCAGAGGTATCCAAGTAATTATACTTGTTTCTAATTCTTGATTGGAAATGTTAAACTTTTCCTTAACTCTCATATGTCTAACTATTAATAGATTTTAGAAATCTAAGTTAATGGTTCTAGGTTAAAAACAGGTTTAGAGTCAGTAGATAGAAGAAAGACTTTCATTTTATAAGAAAATGAGTCTATTTTAGGGAAGCAAAAATTATAAGGCTTAAAATGGTGATATCAAGTATGAGAGATAACTTTGGGGAGCTTAGAAAGAAGCTTGAACTAGTTCAAAAGAAAAAGATAGCATTCAATTTAATGTAAACAAATTTGAAAATGCATCTAAAGTTAAACAAAGCTCATCGAGACGTCGGCTTGTAGACAAATTACACGCAAGGTTTAGGATATAATGCAGGTCCAATACTACAACAAGAAAATTTCATGCCTTTAAAACTGACTTGTCTTTTATTGGCTTAGATGAGTTTGTTAATACGCCTGTAGTTGAGAACAAAAAGTGCTGTGATAAGAAGTGTCTAAGTTAGATTAGGAAGTATGATGAACCTAATTATTGAAGATTGGGTGTCAGATGGTGAGGAAGAAAATGTCGCTCTCAAACTAAAAAAAATGAGAAGAAAATAGTTAAGCCTAGTATTGCTAAGATAGAGTTTGTCAAACCTAAGCAAAAGAGAAAATTGCTAGGAAAACTATTAAACAAGTTGCGAACAACAAAGGCAAAAAGACTCACAGTCCAAGAGACAAATCACGAATTGGAACAATATGATGTTCAAAGGGACTAGGAAGCAATTTTGAGAGATGTTTAATAAGCTGTTATGTATGTGGAAGCTTTGAGCCTTTAAAGGTTGATTGTAAATTACCCTCAAGAACAGTATCAAAATCTATAGGATGGTAAAACCAGTTTGGAAACACTGCTAACGGGTGAATCTCAAACTTTGCTAAAAGGACTCACCATGTGCTAAATAGAACATGATTCCAAAAGCTAGTATTCCTCAGTACTATTAAGTTCTGGCCTTAGTAATAGTTAATACTGCTTAGACAAGTTATGCTGTCACACAAAAACACTGGTGACTGTTGCTAGAACAATGTCTATCTTTCTAAAACTGCACATTCAACTGTTAAAAGGCCCATTCATAGGGACACAAAAACATTTAAAAACAGTAAATATTAACTA
Source organism: Tanacetum coccineum (assembly GCA_026074375.1). Taxonomy (NCBI): domain Eukaryota; kingdom Viridiplantae; phylum Streptophyta; class Magnoliopsida; order Asterales; family Asteraceae; genus Tanacetum; species Tanacetum coccineum. Next base: position 16,467 of record BQNB010033757.1, on the reverse strand, counting down.
AAGGGTTAATACAGTTAGGGGTTAAAATTTTATTACTGCTAGCCAAAAGTAGTAGTTAATGTGAGCATTGAAATAATTTATAATGTTGTTAAGCCTCGCTTTGTTGGGTTTGGGACACCCCAGCAAAAAGATTTAGACCATGTTTTTAAACACACAGTGCATCAATCACCCTAAAAAAGTTTGATTATGTTGATGCACAAGGCAGATCCAAGTTAGTGATGGCTTGGGTCCCCAAAAGAAACAGATTTTCTTATCTAATGTGTAGGGCAGTCCATAAATGGATTTACAAGATCAAAGAGTGATTGATATTGGGTGCTCATGGACATGCAGGGAACATGTCCTATCTTACAGGACTATATATGGAAGAGATAGATAGACGGATATGTTACTTTTGGAGACAATCCCAAAGGAGGGAAATCACAGGAAAAGGATAATAGACTAATGGCTATGGAGGTACAAAGCAATGATCAATGCATGTCGGCTCGAAAGGAGAAGCACCTGATTAAAATTACATTTTGCTTCCATTATGGACTGCTGATCAACCATTTATTACTAAAATCAAAAGTTTCTCATGATGCTGAATCTACCTTTCAAAGTAATGATGGAAAGATAATGTTTGATGATGTTCAAGAAAAGCTAGCGAATGTAAAGATCAAGAGAAGAATGAGAATGATAACAAAACACTAACAATTGTTACTATGTTAGTTCAACTATTAATGATGTTGACAAAAATGAGGTTAATGTTGTTGTGGAAAGAAAACAAGCCTTTTAACTGCATTTGATCTATAGGTATGCCTTTGAAGCTTTATAGCATATTTGGAATTCTCAAGAGATGACAAGATGATGATGTAGTGGCTAATTGAACAATTGGATACAACAATCTAAGTCGGTCCTAATCCAGACTGCAAGGCATTCATAAAGATCATCCTCTTGATCAAGTGATTGGAGATTTGCAATCAGCTACACAAACAAGAAGGATGACAAAGAATTTAGAGGAACATGGGTTTGTTAGTACTATTCAACAAAGAACAAACCATAAAGACTTTCAAAACTGCTTCTTTGCTTGCTTTTTATCACATGAAGAACCCAAAAAGGTAATTCATGCAGTGAAGGATCCAAGCTGGATAGAGGCTATGCAGGAAGAGCTTCTACAATTCAAGTTACAAGAAGTTTGGACTTTAGTGGATTTACCAAATGGAAAAAGGGCTATAGGCACTAAATAGGTTTTCAGGAATAAAAAGGATGAAAGGGGAATTGTGATAAGAAATAAAGCAAGATTGGTTGCTCAAGGGTATACACAAGAAGAAGGGATTGACTATGATGAAGTCTTTGCCCCTGTTGCAAGAATTGAAGCAATTAGGCTATTTTTAGCTTATGCTTCATTTAAAGATTTTGTGGTGTATCAAATGGATGTACAGTGCTTTTCTCTATGGGAGGAATTGGAAGAAGAGGAGTATGTATGTCACCACCAGGTATTTGAAGATCCAGAATTTCCTGATAGGGGTATACAAGGTTGAAAAGGCATTGTAAGGACTACATCAAGACTAGAGCTTGGTATGAAACTTGTACCAAATCTGTTGGACAATTGAGTTTCAAAGAGGGACAACTTGACACGACATTATTCATCAAAAGGCCCAAAGGTTGATATTTTGCTAGGTTTAAGTATATGTGGATGATTATCATCTTTGGTTCAACAGAGAAGGAGCTATGCATTGCATTTGAGAGTGATGCATAGTGAAATTTTACATGAGTTTCTAGGGGAGAACTTACCTTCTTCTTGGGATTACAAGTGAAGCGATGATGGATGGCATATTTATTAGTCACATCAAATATGTTTGCTAAAAATTTTTAAAAGAAATTTTAGGTTTACAGAAGTCGAAGAACAGCAAGCATCACATATGGAAACTCAAAAACCTCTGCTCAAGGATTAAAGATGGTGACGAAGTGGAATGTTATATGTATAGTCAATGATGTTCATGATGTATCTTAACATCTTCAAAGACCTGACATCATGTTTTGCAGTCTGTTGCCTGTGCTAGTAAACCAAGTCAATCCAAATGTTTTACATCTTCATGCTGTAAAGAGGATTTTTAGTACTTAATAAGGTCAAACCAAATTAGGCCTTTTGGTATCAAAAAGATACTATCCTTTTGATTTGGTGCATTTACACTGATAGTGATTTATGCTAGAGCAAGCTTGGATAGGAAGTCACAACAGGTAGGTTGTCCAATTCTTGGAGAGATTAATATCTGGCAGTGCAAGAAACAGACAGTGGTTGTAAATTCCATAACAGAAGCTGAGTATGTGGCTGCTTCAAGTTGATGTGGACAAGTGCTTTGGATTCAGAATCAACTACTTGATTATGGGTATAATTTTATGCATACCAAGATTTTTATTAACAATAACAGTACTATTTGAAGAATTAAAAATTATGTTTTCATTCAAAAACAAAGCATATAGAGATCAAGACATCATTTTATTAGAGATTGTAATGAAAAGAAATTGATTTAATGGTCCAATCCATACTGACAAGGAATGTTGCAGAATTAGCTTACAAAAGCTTGATGTAAGTAGATTTCATACTGATTGCTAGTATTGGAATGTTAAATCATTAAAGTCTTTTATCTCTTTATGTCTTTGTAGAGTTTTGTATGAATTAGTACTGTTATTCATGTTATTAAAAGTTTCTGCTGTCAAGTATAATTAATACTGCTGGTTATACTTAATACTGTTGAGTTACTACTGTTAGTTATACTTAATACTGTTAGGTATAATTAACATTGTGATAATTGTGAAAATTGATATGGCTTGTATTTTCTTGGTTTTTGGACTAACATTTGTTGCAGGACAAAGCCAAACGAAACGTGTTAAATGAATGATGGAAAAGCTACTTGGAATGGAATTGGAGTTAATGCTGGTGACTCAAAGTTAATGCTGCTAGGCATAACTTACTACTGCTGGGTTACTACTGCTGGATGAAAGTTAATGCTGCTAGGCATAACTTACTACTGCTGGTTAAAGTTAATGCTGTTGAGGGTATTTTCCATAAATACTTCGATTAAGGATTTCAATCAATTGTTTAATCGATTTTAATCTTTCAAATACTCTCTAACCATAAACCCTGTTAACAATAGATTTCACTAACAAAAGATGATTCGGAGGTCGGTTAAAGTGATAAAGATGAATAGCCATTTTATTAGAGAGAAAGGTAAAAGAGATGGGAAGAGTGTATTTTTGAGAGAGAACACACCATAACGCTTTACAAAGTGAGTTACCCCTCCTGGGAAGTCTGGAGGGGTATATTTCTAGTCAACCAACCTAACTATACTAAAAAGTCTAATCTAGTCCCTGTGTGTTTGACTATTTATAAACTAATGTAATTCCGTGTTTGTCACCATATTTTAAGGCTAACAATCTTCCCCCAATATGTGGACACATAGGCTAGTATTCTTAAATGTTCCTAACAAGTACAAATACAATTAAGTAAAGTCTTCCAAGGCGCTTCCAAAGCTGAAGATGTCTTCTGAGTTCTCTTTGTCTTGAAACTTGTACTCCAGCTTGGATCTTCAGTGTCTTTACTTACAGGACATTGTCGTATGCGATGACCTGGATTTAACTTCCCCCAATTCATGAGCATGTCTTGAAAAGCTTTCTTCATGACTTCGCTTTTGTCGAAGTTTCTGAATCAGCTTCTCCCAAACCAACATCCTATCTCTTAGCAGATTCTGATGAAACTTCGTTGTAGCTTAAACAATCTTCTACTGTCATTGACGTGCAAAGCTGAAATTTGTAGAAGTAAACCACCACCAACGTACACCACTACCTTACTTGTCATTAGGGCTTGGTGGTGATATTCGTTTCGGTGGGTGCATGCTGCGAAAATAAGCTAATTTCTTCTCACGTATGCAGTATACTTCATAAACCATGCTAAGTAAAGTAGTATACACTACTTCCCCCTGGAAGTTGACATGGTAACATCAAAGTCAACTAAGTCTTGGATTGTACCATTTTGCCCCATGAATGGTTGCAACTCTCCGAGCATCATTGACGTTGTACGCCTTATACTCGAGAAGTTCTTGTCTTAAGCACAAATCTTGAAATCCAAACAAAGCATTACCCTCTTGTCTTCAAAAACCATAGAGGAAATGAAGCAAGAATCAAGAAAACTTGGTATAATCAAGGTCTTGTATATGAATGTCGTTGAAGAACTTTGAAACTTGTACTTAGACTATGAAGTACCATTGTCTTGGAATGGGACAATAATATCCCGTGAGAATTGTTGATTACATCTCAACCTTTAAACTCTCTGGCTAACTTACTAACCTCGATTCTATCGGTCTATTGTTTTGTGATCACTTCTAGTGAAGTAAACCCGATATACCAAACTTGAAAATGAAGTAAAATCCCCCAAATTTGTTACTTAAGCTTGCATTGTTGTTGATTGAAAGAATGGGCAAAGAATAAAATCTATAAGTTTACTTTTATGCACCAACAGAAAAGTAATAAGAAAGTACTTCACCTCTTGAAATTATCCACATCGTCTTCAGCGTATGACATTGAGTACTACAATGTAACTCCTTTAAGTGATAGTTAACCAGGTCTGCAACCAACCATCCCTGACTTTTGGTAACTAGATAATTTAAGTCTTAATCATAAGTTGTATACGTTCAAGCAAGTCATCAATCGATAGATTGGGTTTAAAGAAAAGGGTAACAATAGAAGGAAAAAGTCTCGATGATGAAATAACCGTAGACGCCTCTAGTACACTCGAAACTCAACTTCAATCTCAAATAAGGATGTACCTGTGAGTATATATCAAACTTTGTCTTTCACTTGATCACTCTCTGTGCTAGTCCGAATCTTTAGCCGTTTGTCATTTTAGTGAATCTTTTCAGGATCGTTTTGGCATTAAGTGTTGTGTTTGCTTTGGTGTTTATGTTTTGATTTATCTTATGAATCATATTTCCCCATTCAGTCACATGCCCAAATTTGGGAAAATAAGGTATTCAAACATAAAATTTCCATAAACCGTGTCATGTTTCGCTTGGCACATTTAAACATATTTGCTTGAGAAACAGTACAAGCCATAATTTCGCTTGAAATCTAACATTTCGTTGGTTTAAGGACATTACAAATTTTCCTTGGTTTAGGAACTGTTTCGCTTGAGGAATAAATTGGCACTTTTCGCTTGACAATCTTGCACTTTCGTTTGAAATCTTCCAACATGTTTCGCTTGAAGAAATTTTGCATATTTTGCTCGGAATGTGACTTGACCTGCATATTTTGCTTAATAATACATATTTCGCTCCATTCAAGAACACATTTCGCTCCCTTCAAACATGTTTCGCTGTCTTCAAAACACATTTCGCTTCCTTCAAACATGTTTCGCTGTCTTCAAAAATTCTTCAAAAACCCAGAAAATTTTGATCCAAAAACGTGTTTTGATACCCAAATAAGTGCTCCATGTTACCATATAAGACTAACAAAAGTACAAGTTGATCGTCGTAAAACACACGTTTTAGATCAAAAAGTAAGCGAAAAAGGGTGCGTTCGGTTTGAGTTTCTTACCAAAAAAAACCACCACGAACACCTCTGATTCAGCAAACAACGATCATGATATGCTCCTAGGCTCTGATGTTAATGTTAACAATAAGATTTCACTAACAAAAGACACGATCCGGAGGTCGAGGAGGATAGAAATGAAAGTAAGCCATTTTATTAGAGAGAGAAAGGAAAGAGTGTGTGTGTTTTCTAGAGAGAGAAACAACCACAACTTAGACGACCAAATGTTTACTCTCAACCCCTCCATGGAAGTATGGAGGGGGTATTTATAGTCCTAGTGACACCTAACTATTGTAACTTGTCATTATTAGTCCCTATGTGTCATACTTATTAACTAAACTATTTTTAATTTCCAGATTTGTCACCATATTTTAGGCTTAACAATTTCAGGCCACGTTCACCAATGACAAAAAGCGTCAGATTTATGATAACCCTGACCCCGCACAGAGTACAAATGTTTCTCCTCTTTCAGCCGATATACAGTTCCATCACAACAGGAGTTGGATCTTCTTTTCGGTCCTTTGTATGATGAATTTTTCAATGATGGTACTTCTCGTGTCAACAAGCTATTCTTCTCCCCCGAAAATTCTATTCAAAAGCACACTACCTATCAACGAAATACTCAACCTACATCAGAACAACAACTCTAACAAATGTTCTATGTGAGGGAAAACAACGATAATCAAGCAGAATTTACACTCCTTTTGTTAACCGGTAAAGAAAATTGTTGAGTTTCCTCACGCAATAATTGGTACTTTCAAAATATGATACCTTCAATCAACCTCAAGATTCAGAATAACGATCGGACAAAGATCACCCGTTAAACTCTAGTTCGTGGCTAATCCATCCAAGCAGTGCAAATAAGACGGACAACTTGCAACCGATCCTTGAACTGTATATGTTCGCACTCACATGGAGTATTGTTGTCCGAAAACATTAGGAGGCAATGGCTTGGATTGCTGCATGGATAGAGGCAATGCAAGAAGAGATTCATCAAATTGACAGACTACAAGTCTGGGAACTCGTTGGTGACAAACCTGTGGCAAGAAAAAAAAAAAAAAACGTATTTTTTTTAAAATCAAAAAAACGCTAAAAAAATAGTGTTATGGAAAAACAAAAAGGTTTATGCATTACCAAACTGTAATTCGCAACAAAGCACGACTTGTAGCAAAGGGTTATGCTCAGGAAGAGGGTATTGATTTCGAAGAATCATTTGCTCCAGTTGCTCGCTTGGAGGCTGTCAGGATTTTTGTTGCATATGTTGCACACAAGTCTTTTCCAATTTATCAGATGGACGTGAAAACGGCATTTCTTAATGGTCCATTGAAGGAGGAGGTTTATGTTGCACAACCAGACGGATTCGATGGATCTGATCATCCAGAAAAGTTTTACCGTCTAAGGGAAAAGCTCTCTATGGGATTAAAACAAGTCGAGATGGTATGATGAACTCTCAAATTTCCTGATGTCCAAAGGTTTTACTAAAGGTACAATTGACCCAACATTATTCACGATAAGATACGGGGAGGACATTCTACTTGTGCAAATTTACGTCAATAACATTATTTTCGGGTCTACAAACCCTAAATTTTCTAAACGATTTGAAAAATTAATGCATAGTAGATTTGAGATGTCCTTAATGGGGGAAATGAAATTCTTTTTAGGACTTCAGATCCACCAATCTCCAAGAGGTATCTTTATCAATCAGGCCAAGTACGCTTTAGAGATTCTTAAAAAACATGGTATGGAAAAATGTGATAGCATTGGTACACCAATGGCTACAAAACATAAACTGGATGCAGACTTGAGTGGAAAACTCGTAGACCAAACTGACTACCATAGTAAAATCGGGTCACTCATGTATCTGACATCTAGTAGACCAGACATAGTGCAAGCAGTATGCTATTGTGCACGTTATCAAGCACGACCGACTGAAAAACACCTCAAAGAGGTTAAAAGGATCTTTCGATACCTAAGAGGTACCGTCAACATGGGTCTCTGGTATCCGAAGGATTCTGGCTTTGAACTAACAGCTTTTTCAGATGCCGACCATGCCGAATGTCTTGATACGCGCAAAAGCACTTCTGGAGGCATACAGTTCCTAGGTGATAAATTATTCAGCTGGATGTCAAAGAAGCAGGACTGTACTGCAATGTCATCAGCAAAGGCAGAGTACGTGGCATTATCTGCAGGTTGTGCTCAAGTCATGTGGATGAGAACACAGCTTAAGGATTATGGATTCAACTACAACAAAATACCGTTGTATTGCGACTCTCAGTCAGCCATAGCAATCTCATGCAACCTCGTGCAGCACTCCCGTACCAAGCACATCCATACTCGATACCACTTTATCAAGGAACAGGTTGAGAATGGTATAATTGAATTGTATTTTGTCAGAACTAAATACCAATTAGCTGACATGTTTACTAAATCCTTACCCAAAGATAGGTTTCAGTATCTTGTCAGACGAATTGGTATGAGATGTTTGACTCTAGCAGAACTGGGGGTTCTGACAAATGAATCTGCTTGATATACTCTTCAAACATCGACCTATAAATAGTTTTGAGAAAAGCAAAATACAAAAATATAAAACCTATAAAAACAAATACAAAAATATAAAATTTCAAAAAGAAAATACAAAATCAAAAAATCAGAAAAAATTTCACAAAAAGAATCATCTCGACATGTCTCTTGGAATCGATAACATTTACGTACCTAGAAATGTTGATTAACATCGACACGGGCGTATAAATAAAGTTCGAGCAAGAGTTTCAAATGTTTCCAAAACATGTCATATCTAATTTTCTTTATGACTTGTAATCGCTCTCAGATTGCAACTCAGACCCGAACGACAAAGGAGAGTGTACGCATAAGTGCGCTTATCCTTAAAGTTAGAAGAGAAGTCTTCTAACACGATGTTTTTCAAAATGTTGAGCACAATTTATCAAGAATTTCTCAATGACAATTCAAAATCTTTCAAAATTGTATGTTCAACACTTAATCCCTCATAAAGTCTTACAAGACAATTGTTCTACATTTGGTGTCATTTTCAAAATGAGTCAATGTTTGAGGGGGAGCTTTTCGAAAAACAATGTTTTAATGTTGTTGGATACATCATCACATGACAATTCTTATGTATTCAACACATTATAGAAAATATCTTAATAACAAATCAGTAATAATAATAACTATTAAATAGATTCTATGTTATAAGATGATCCAGTGGTTGAGCACAATTTTTTAAGAATTCTTCAATGACAATTCATAATCTCTCAAAATTGTGTGCTCAACAATGCTAACCTTTAATTTTATATTCATTTTACAACTTGGTATCATTTTTTTGATGTCAAACATATGTAAAATTAAGGGGGAGCAAGTTTAAGTTCCATATAATTCATGCTGAAACAGTTTTTCTCCCCACAGGATTTTCATGACAAACTTTAATCACAAAGTATTTCAAAAACTAAGTGCTTTCTATTCTTACCCACATGTGCGAAACATTTTCGATTATCAACGCGCGTGTGAAGGGGGAGTTTTTCCAAATAGTTGAAACTTTCAAAGTGTTAAACGTTTTGATATTATATCAAACACTTTGATTGATTTTCAAGGTTTTATGGCTACGATCAATTACCCAACAACCTATTAATTTCACGACGATTCTGAAGTCATAAGGTGGTTAGGTTAGGTATTAGTCCTATGATCCAACCAGAACCGGAGGGATCTACCCAAGGACACTCCATAGTTAGAAATAGCAGTCCTTAGGTATGATTGGAGATGAATGAGTTTAAGGGAATAATGCCGACTAAGATTGAGCTAACACTGGAACAGAAATGTATGGATAAAGGGTCTAAAGAAAGAAGCCCTCCACACACTTTAGGCAAAAACCGGGTCAATACATATGCTATCAGTCTTCACAAAGATGAATTCTGATATTGAAGAATGACATCATGGACCCAGTGATGCAATGCACAACCCTTCCCAGCCATTCGAGTTTCTCTCAATAGAAACTTGTCTCATTTGTCACGGAGATACACACGACTTCTATTGACTTTCTCACTCCGAGTTAGTTGATATTGAATAGGTGGCAGTCTGCTTTCCGCCTTCGAGTATCAAACCAAAATGCACTAATCGAGTCTAGAGCCAAGAGATCAATAAAAAAATCTCATTAGGACACATTCCATTACAAACACTTGTTGAACATCATCAAGTTCACAAGCTGTTAACAAGAGTCCTATGCATTATCCTTGTGATTATGCTAGAACATCTGAGTGATACTTAGTATTCACAGTGAAGATGGAAATCCTGCTTGAGCCAACATTAAACAAGCTCTTGGTAGGTGACATGCGAGATTCCAACGATGGTGAGATTCTATATGAATCAAACTTGTTCCAGTAAATGAAGTGATGACTTTATCAGAAAGATAGTAACTATCTGATTCAATCTTACCGTGTTGTCTGCTTTGAGACGTTCCAGTATTGAGAACAAGCAAGTACAATGAATCTAATGCATCTGCGTTAGAGGATCTAACACTTTGAGCTAGAAACCCTGTCACTAGTGCAGCTGCGAAACCATGTCAAAAAGATTCATTTGAATTTTACCTGATCACAAACAGTATTTATACTGATTAACGGGGAATCGTGATTATTGCAAACTTATTCGACGAAGTGACAAAGACACTCTCGTCCATATCTGTCGATTATCACTAACGTAAACCTACAAGTTACACGGTAGTGGCGGTACCTCTCTCCAGGTGAGTCGGATTCATTACCACATGCTCATGCTCAAACTACAAAGACATACTATTGGCATCAAGATTCAAGAATCAAGAAAGCTCAAACTAAAAGACAAAGACTTTCACAAACTTTGATATACAAGATCTTCCTCTAAGATATCAAGTCTATCAAGAGAGATTGTTAGCAAGCTTTCAAGATGATGCAAAGTATGAGCATGTTGGTCAAGACACAAGATCGCAAGGTGGAAAAGAAGACCAAGACAAACAAGGAAAAGATTTAGATATCTCGAAACAAAAGAAAAAGTCAAAAGACAAAGTCAAAAGACAATGACAAAGGCTCAAGATCAAAGATCACACAGCATGAAGGAACAAGCCTACAACGAAGACAGAGACCAGGACCACAAGAGCTTAACAACAAAAGCAATCTCATTGATCTCATGAAGGAGTGTCACATGAACTCACTTCGGGGGAGATTGTTAGCCTCAAAATATTGAGTCGGACAAGGAAGTTCGTTCATCAAGAATATTAGGTCTCGGTCATTCATTTATGTAATGTTGTAATAGGCTAGATTAGAATACCGGGCTCGTCAGTTAATTATGTATCGTATGTGTAACGGGCTTAAAGTCTAACTAAACCCGAGCCCGGTCCGTGTCAAAAGCCCTACACGTCCTAAGCATGGTGTATGGGTATATAAACCCTTTTCCACCAAGGAAAAGGGGGTTATTTTTTTCTTTTCTCTTAAGCTAATATTACATTCTTCCATTTTTCTCTCTAGTTTCTCTCTCTAGTTTCTCTCTCTAAAGTTCTTCTCTTTCTCTTATCCTTGATTCTTACCATGGTGAAGTGAAGTGATGATACGGGTTCTTACATTGCCAAACAGCTATTTGTCTTCGCAAGCTATTCGAAAATTCAAAACTCACAGTCGGTACAAAAATAATTCACTTCGCTACACTATTTGTGTTTCATATAGATAGATATATGATCTCTTAGTCTAGTCAACTACTTAACAGAAAACTCGAGACATGCAAGTTGAGAGTTTGAGTATCTAATGCTAGTTACAGTGGTAAACTGGTAACCCCCCCTGAATTTATCATCGTCAACTCAACTTGTGCAATTAACATTCACTTCATTTATCAAATCAATTATCAGATAGTCGTAATGATGATCACCAAACAAACTAAACATGCATACCCTACTTAAACACAAATATACATCAAAATACATTTACACACACAAAGACAACTAATATGGTCAAGTTTGTGACCAGATTACCTCCAAAGTTTGGCTTCTATGATGATAAGGAGGCGCAATAGTGTTTTAAAGCATGATTTGGGGAGTACACTGGAATCATGCTACTAGTATAATAGTACTATGTTACAAGTAAAGAAAAGTAAAGTTGTAAAGTAATGTAAACATAAATCACAACCTGCAAACTTAAGGCTCGACACAAAGGTATCACTCTCATCACCTTTTATTAAGTGTCACATTAACATTCAACATATCACCACTTCTCTCACCTTTCACCCACAATGATTATCACTCCTCTCATCACATTAAGGGTGCGTTTGGTACGAAGATAGGATTCGAAATGAGAATCGGTTTAAAAGAAAAGTAACAAAGAGAAAATGATTGATTAAATTAAATAATGTTAGTTTAAAATTTTGAAATACATATTAAAATTGAAATTTTTAATTTTAAAAATTAAAATAAATATATAATAATGAGTTGGGACCTACTAGATTAGAGTTTAGTAGACATTAAAAAAAGGATTATACCACTCTTATCATAAAAAATATAATGAAAGTCCACATTTTTTGCTTGGAAATGAAGCTATGGGTTTTACAATATCTTTTCATTACATCGTAGTGGGCCATTGTTAACCAAATATTTGTATACAAGATTTATTTCATTACTTAAATCTCACACCCTTTAAATAAGCGGGCCACAAAAATATCACTTTAACAAACATTTATTACAAAATACTTCACACACAGTCAAAAATCAAATAAATAAGTATAAAAATTTTCATGCGAGCTCACATATGCACAAAAGCCTAGTGATGACCTCAGTCACTCTTCAACCCTCTTTGCTGGCTTGTCACGCCCCGTGACCACCCACAATAGGGTGACAGGTGAGGAAGGCCACCAAAACTGACCCCCACGCCCATTTGTGGTTAGTCTAATCGGAGAAGTCCATTTGGAGGACAATTACAATACATTGATGTGACCATGGACTTTTTGTTCTTGAGATAAGGTTAATTTAGTTAATTTTTTACTTGAAATATAGTTGGTTGGGAGACCATGTGATGGTAGTTAGTCTCGGACAATTCAATCTCTCTTAGCCTCCATGTGCCTTTTTCCCATGATTCATGCAACCTTAACCCCACAAACCACATGATGCTTCTCTTTTATAACAACCGCTTCTGATAAAATTAGATATTTTTCATATCATCTTAATTGTCTCTACAAATTTATAAAGTTAAATCATACGGTACATATAACCTGTGTTCGTTATTCATTACTATATTATCCGGACGTTCTCCGATGAGTTTTTGATGATGTGTCATTTTATACACTTTTTCAGGTTATCTTAACCTTTAAATTCATCGACGAATGACCAGATGATATAGTAATGAATTGCACTATTATTGCACTAAAGTTCATGCAAATATGTTTTTTTTGCACTAAATCATTTCTTTTTTGCAATTAGCATTTGAGAAGCAATTGGATCAAATACACGTGACTTGGGCTGGATTCTGAAATAAACTAGGCAAAAACACAACTTTTTAACTTTGCGACAACGATCGTGACTTGGTCACCAGAAGTGCTTAGAAAGATAATTTTTGGCTAAGTTTTGTGACAGTTCAGTGTGTAGAGACAACGTCACCAAAAGTCCATGACGGCGTCACAAACAAAGGTGATGGCGTCACATGAGGTTATGACAGCGTCAAGATCAAGTCGGTGCAAAAAAACCCTAAGTTAAGTTCGACGGGGTGACAATGTCACAAAACTCTAGTGACGCCGTCACAACCAAATTCTTATAAATACAAACCTTTTAGTTTCATAATTCGTGTGTGAAACTTGAGAGAGCTATAGTGCAGGCATTATAGACGAATTTTAAGGCTTTTTATGCCCTTTGTACTTACATACTCACATGTTGGTTCAAAGTTAAGTAATTCAATCCTTAATCATTCAAATATTTTTATGTGTTTGATGATTAATTGTTTTTCTTTTCTTCTTTTTAATATGTTAGGCTAATTTTAATTGTACGTTCTTTTGATTACATGAAACCTAGTTGTGGAGTTTAATCTATTGTTTTTTGTTAGTGGTGTGGACGTTAGGCATTAAAAAACTATCTATAAGATATTACATTAGCATAGACGTCTAGTGAAACGTGACTAGTTAAAGGAAAACGTTTAGGTAAGATAACTAGGTAAGTATTTTATGCGTGTGGTTTCACTATTGGGTAGGAATAGCGTTTTTAGGAGCTGTCTACTTAGGTGATCACGTAGGTGCGTTTCCGACCAATTCACATTCAAAATTAGAGAATACTTAGCATTACACTAACGAGGGTGATAAACAATAGGTTAGATAGATCAACTAGGGAGTAGTTCGTGATTAAGTGAGCACGTTTGTTTACCTATATGAGTTTCCGCCAATTTTACTTTTCTTGCATAATTAGGAGTAGTTTAGATTAGCTTAAACCACCTCTCTCAACATATTGATTTTTATTGCTTTCTAAAAAAATATAGAAAAAAAAACCCACCTCTCAACCCTTAGATCTTAGTGACATACAATTCGAGCCTACCTCACTATTCCTCTAAAGAACGATCAATCACCCGAGTCTTGCCTATACTACACTACAACAATTAAATACACTGCCTAAAAGGATTTTAAAACTTCGGTGTTCTAATCCACCGCATCAGCTTTACGTCCTATTAATTTTATAATGAATACATGTGATAGTTGTAAGTTGTATATGTATCTGAGTATATATAAGCTTGTTGTGATTAGTTCTTGTGATAATAATATATAACATGACATTTAAAATGGTTAGTGATAGCTTAAAACACAAAATAATAAAAACAGCACCCAGCACGCTCGGCTAGTGCGCTAGCATGCCGAGCTAGGGCGGCAGACTTTGTCTCCGCGTTGCAAAATTTTCAAACTCGACCTTATGCATATTCGATAAAGTTTGATCTTTCGATACATGATATTTAAGGTGATTAACAATAACGAAATTGATTTCGAACTTAAAGAGCTTATGTCAAAAATCGAGTCTCTGTTTTATAAAACTTAACTTAATTGTAGAGTATAAATGACGTGTATAAGACCAGAATTAAAACAAATCCGGAGGTTGGATAAAGTGATAAAGATGAATAGCCATTTTATTAGAGAAAAAAGATAAACATGGGAAGATGTGTGTGCCAGGGGAGAGAAAAAAATACACACACACACTTACTTTTACAAAAGTGAACTTCACCCCTCTATGGAAGTATGGAGGAGGTATTTATAGTCCCGACATCGACTAGCAAAACTAACCTGACACGACTATAAATGATAAATGTAATTCCGGATTAGTCAACATATTTTAGGGCTAACAATCTCCTCCCAATATGTGGATATACGAAATTACTTACAATGTTCCTAACAAGTATAATTACAATAAAATAATGTCTTCCAAAGCACTTCCAAAGCTGAAGATGTCTTCTACGTTCTCCTGGTCTTGAAACTTGTACTCCAGCTTGGATCTTCATTGTCTTTACTTGTTTTGGAACCATTGTAGTATGCATGAACTGGATTAACTTCTCCCCAATTCATGCAGCATGTCTTGAAAATCTTTCTTAATAGACTCCTTTTTGGCGAAGTTTTTGAGTCAGCTTCCCCCAAACCAACATCCCTATCTTGAGCAGATTCTGAAACATTGATGTAGCTCAAACAATCTTCTATTGTCATTAAAGTTCACAACGGAATTATGTAGAAGAAAAACCACATCAAATACTACTGCTTCTTGTCATTAGGGCTTGGTGAATATTCGTTCGGGGGTACATGCGAGAAATCAGCAAAAATTCTTCTCACGTATGCAGTATACTTCACAAACCATACTAAGTAAAGTAATATATACTACTTTCCCCTGGAAGTTGACATGGTAACATCGAAGTCAACTAAGTCATGGATGTACACATTTATATACTACTTCCCCCTGGGAGTTGACCTGGTAACATCAAAGTCAACTAAGTCCCGGATGTACACATTTTCCCCTATGATGGTTGTGAACTCTCGGAAGCATCATTGTCGTGTAGGTCTATATACACAAGAAGTTCGTGTCTTAAGCACAAATCTTGAGATCCAAATGAATCATTTTTGTTAGGAATTAAACTTATTATCCTTAGTACTGCCAAGACAAAGACTTTGTACCGCTTAAGTTACAACTACCAGTACTAACTAGTTAGTACTGCTAAAAGAAAGTTAGTACTGCTAGTACTAATTTAACACTACTAAAGGACTTAAGACTGCTGCATGAAGACTGCTAAAGGGATAAAGACGTGTGAAAGTGATATGTATTGACTTATTCAGAGTATATTCTACTTAATTAGAAAGATACGTATAAGTTTAACAATATAGAAGATTTGTAGCTATCTTGTAAAGGTCTCCTTAGTGTATAAAAAGAGATCCTAGGTTATGGTTATGATGTACAATAGATTCATACGTTTTTCATATATAGCTTCAAGGTTGTAAACCCTAGTACTACACAAAGGACTTGTATTTTTCATAATAATATTGGATCTTTTCAGTTATACATTATTCATACATTGTTCATTCAATTCACTGTTACATTCATATTCTTCTAAGTATTAAAGAGTAGATTCTGCATACTCTTTAGTATTAACAAAGTTTCTACCATAGTTGTCTAGAAGAAACTAACAAGAAGAACTCTTTACTCACAAGGAAGAGATGGATCTAGAAACTGCACAACTCACTACTACTGCAAAGTTGCCCACTCTCAAACAGGGTGAATATGATATGTGGAGGCTAAGGATTGAGCAATACTTTCAAGTACAAGACTATGCTCTATGAGATGTCATAGAGAATGGAAAATCTTTCAAACCTGCAGCTAAAACAACAACAAATGCTGATGGTACCTCAACTACACTAATACCAGGTCCTGTAACTACT
>BQNB010033756.1:0-52076 GCA_026074375.1 Tanacetum coccineum | reverse complement strand
GGAAGTAAGTCAAAGCTGGATATCATATCGTGTACAAAGACCCAGAAGTATATGCAGAAAGGATGTCAAGTTTATCTGGCGCAAGTTACATCCAAGAACACTGAGAACAAGTTGGAGGAGAAGCGACTTGAGGACGTGCCAATTGTGCGGGAATTTTCAGAAGTCTTTCCAGAAGACTTGCCTGGACAACCAACTACTCAACAAGTTAAAATTTAAATCGACTTAGTCCCTGGTGCTGCACCGGTAGCATGAGCTCCGTGTCGATTAGCACCAGCCAAAATGCAAGAGTTATCCACTCAGTTGCAAGAACTTTCTGACAAAGGATTTATAAGACCCAGTTCCTCACCCTTGGGAGCTTCGGTTTTGTTTGTCAAAAAGAAAAATGGATCTTATCGGATGTGTATCGACTATCGTGAACTAAACAAACTTACTGTGAAGAACCGATACCCACTTCCAAGAATCGACAATTTGTTTGATCAACTTCAAGGGTCAAGAGTCTACTCTAAGATCGACCTGAGGTCCGGTTATCACCAACTCAGGGTTTGTGAGGAAGACATCCCAAAGACAACATTTAGGACTCGCTATGGTCACTACGAGTTCCAAGTAATGCCGTTTGGCTTGACTAACGCACCGGCAATGTTTATGGATTTGATGAATCGAGTGTGCAAACCGTACCTAGATAGATTCGTGACGTATTCATCGATGATATTTTTATCTACTCCAAGAGCAGAAAGGAACATGAGGGGCACCTTAAGTTAATTTTGAGGTTACTTAAGGAGGAAGAATTGTAAGTGTGATTTTTGGCTTTCAAAGGTATAATTTATCGGTCACGTGATTGATAGTGAAGGCATTCACATTGATCCTGCTAAGATTGAGTCAATCAAGGATTGGGCGTCACCTAAGACACCAACCGAGATTCTTTAATTTTTAGGTTTGGCTGGTTACTACCAATGATTTATCAAAGGTTTCTCAAAGATCGCTAGGCTTATGACGAAGTTGACCTAAAAAAGCGTGAAGTTCAATTGGGGAGAAAAGGCAAAAGTTGCATTTCAGCTGTTGAAACAAAAATTGTGTAGTGCGCCGATTTTGGCCTTACCTGAGGGAAGTGAAAACTTTGTGGTATACTGCGATGCTTTGCATAAAGGGTTAGGCGCGGTTTTGATGCAAAAGGAAAAAGTCATAGCTTACGCATCCCGCCAACTCAAGGTCCATGAGAAGAACTATACCACCCACGACTTAAAATTTGATGCAATAGTGTTTTCCTTGAAGATGTAGAGACACAATCTGTATGGCACGAAGTGTGTCATGTTCAATGATCACAAGAGTTTGCAACATATTCTTGATCAGAAAGAGTTGAACATGAGATAACGACGGTGGTTGGAATTGTTGAGTGACTACGACTGTGAGATTCGATATCACCTAGGAAAGGCGAACGTGGTGGCTGATGCCCTGAGTCGAAAGAGAGAAGCAAGCCGCTATGAGTTTGAGCCTTAGTTATGACTATAGGTTTAAACCTTCCTAAGCAGATTTTGAGTGCTCAATCGGAAGCCAGAAAGGAGGAGAACTTCATCAACGAAGATTTGCATGGCATGATTAACAAGTTAAAACCTCGTGCTGACAGAACGCTGTGTTTAAACAATCGAAGTTCGGTTCTGTGTTTTGTGTGATCTGAGATGTCTTTGATTATCACAGTCTTATAAGTCCAAAGGTATCCATCCATCAGGATCGGATTAAGATGTACCAGGACCTTAGGAGGCTGTATTGGTGGCCCAACATGAAAGCACAAATTGCCACTTATGTCAGCAAGTGTTTAACATGTGTCAAGGTTAAGATAGAATATCAGAAAACATCGGGTTTGTGGTTCAACCAGAGATCCACAATGGAAATAGAGAAAATAACAATGGACTTTGTGCTAAAATTCCATATAAGACAGGTACTGGTCAAGACACGATTTAGGTAATCGTTGATCCTCTTACTAAGTCTGCTCATTTCTTGCC
Source organism: Tanacetum coccineum (assembly GCA_026074375.1). Classification (NCBI taxonomy): domain Eukaryota; kingdom Viridiplantae; phylum Streptophyta; class Magnoliopsida; order Asterales; family Asteraceae; genus Tanacetum; species Tanacetum coccineum. Next base: position 50,079 of record BQNB010033756.1, on the reverse strand, counting down.
TATGCGAGAAGATGACACATTAGAGAAGTTGACGAGACAATACTTGAAGGAAGTAGTCTCAAGGCATGGAGTGCCAGTTTCGATCATCTCTGATCGTGATGGGAAATTTACGTCACATTTTTGGAAGTCCCTTAATAAAGCATTAGGTACTCGATTGGATATGAGTACAGCTTACCATCTAGAGACCGATGGTCAAAGTGAGAGGACCATTCAAACATTGGAAGACATGTTACATACCTGTATACTTGACTTTGGAAAAGGTTGGGATAGACACTTACCGTTAGTAGAATTTTTATACAATAATAGTTACCATACCAGCATTAAGACTGCTCAATTTGAGGCATTGTATGGGCGTAAGTGTCGATCACCTATCTGTTGGGCTGAAGTTGGTGATAGTCAGCTTACTGGCCCAGAGATCATCTACGAGACGACTGAGAAAATAGTTCAAATCAAGATCTGTATCTAACCCGCCCATGATCGTCAAAAGAGCTATGCCTACGTAAGACGAAAACCTCTTGAGTTTCAAGTAGGAGACAAGGTCATGTTGAAAGTATCTCCTTGAAAAGGAGTGATATGTTTTGACAAACGGGGAAAGTTGAACCCTCGTTATATTGGACCTTTTAAGATCATTGCTAAAGTAGGAACCGTTGCCTATCGTCTTGAACTCCTAGAGAAATTGAGCAGAGTTCATAGTACGTTTCACGTCTCAAAATTAAAGAAATGCTTAGGCTGATATCCTCTTGCTATACCATTCGGATGAACACCAAGTGACGTACAAATTGCACTTCATCGAAGAACCAGTCGAAATCATGGACCGTGAGGTCAAGCGTCTGAAGCAGAGTCGTATTCCGATTGTCAAAGTACGTTGAAACAGGAGAGGTCCTGAGTTCACCTAGAAACGTGAAGACCAAATGCAAAAGAAATACCCGCTCCTTTTCACTAACTCTGCACCCGCGGCAGAGGTTGCATCCTAAGCTTCGAGGACAAAGCTTATTTAATGGGGAAAGAATGTCACAACCCGTGAATTTATGTTCAGTATCATAACCGTCTTCCATCTAATAATTTGAATTTTTATAAGTTTCGTATAACTTTTATGCGTAACTGGGAAGTTGTCCCGTTAATATCTGAGAATCGTTTTCGGGAGCGAACCATATTGTATTTTAGCATAGTCTTTCGTCAGTGAAAAAGTTTTTACGTTTTTAAGCAATAATTAAAATTTCATAATTTTCCGTGAAGTCGTATGGCGTTTTTCAATATTTGCCGTATCTCAGAATATTACAAGTAACATTGATGATGCATGCATGCCTTGAAAATTATTCAATATCTAGCACTATGATCCAAAAATAGATTAAGACCATTGTCCCCCCCGCACCCCCCCCTTATGGCACTTATGCATGACCTAAACCAAAATCTAGCTAACATGGGATGCCATTTCAAATTTTGAATTCACTAGACAATCATCCAACAAAATGGGAAAAGGACTAGTACTAGGAATCATGTGATAGGAGGATCATTTTGGTCCCCTCCTCCGTTTGTCCCTTCTTGCCATGACCAACACACAAACTGGAAAGAGACCCACACACACACACACACTACTCACACAAACAACATCACCTTTGTTGTGGAAATTCTCCTTAGATGCATTGTTCACTCATTTCCATGCATACCTTTCACATATACAAGTTTCACTCTCTCTTTTGCTCCTTGTCTCTCTAAAACACACGGCACAAACACAAATACATACAAAACCATACATTTTTCACTTTCAATCATTTACATTTGAAGACAAGTTGAAGGTTTGATCATTTAAGGTCATTCGGGTATAAAATAAACAACGTTTGGGTTGTTCTCGATCTTTGTTCATCTCTAAAAATCATTTTTCTTTGTAAGTCTCCAAATCCTTAAATAACTTATACTTTTCTACTCTTCTTGATGCATAAACCTTTGTTGTACATCTTGTTTTATAACAAGAATGATTTTGAAAATACATAAACCTTAAAAGGTTATAGTTGTGGTTCGAAAATATTAAGAATAAATACAAGGAAATCATAGTTTCGTGATCGTGGTTATTTTTATGTAATAATACTTGTACGTTTAAGCTTTTTGTATTCGGCTTATATTTGTGAGCTTATTTGAGAAGCTTGTTTGATTATTCTGAACTTATTTTACATATATATACACGAATAAATAAGAAAACAAAAAGAAATATATCTAAGCTTATTTCTTGTGACCTTAAATTTAGTATACTAATTCTAGCTTATTTATGTAAGGGGTTAAACATTAATTTATTTTGACTAACCAATAAGCTCAAAAATAAAGCTTAATAGAGCCTACTAGCCCACATCACCATACATAAACCCAACGGCCCAAAGATTATTCAATAAGCTTATGGGTTTGGCTTATTGTCTTGGCTTATTATGAGCTTGGTGGTAAAGCTATTGATGAACCTAGAACTAGTTTTGTTATCTTTTAAGTAATCGGACATATTTATTTCTCGTACTTTTGGCATATTAAAGCTTAGTGGGCCTAAAAGCCCAATAAGAGTTTTAGTGACTCGTTAGACATGTTTTAAACGGAAAAGGATTATGTAGAGTTTGTAAAATGTAAATTTGGATTTGGAAATGGTTTGAAATTTGTTTTTGATAAAGTCTAACGACTTGGCAAATGGTGTAAAACACAACGGTCATGCGGATTTTTGTAAAAAATCCATACCACTAGAAATTACTTAGAAACATAAATAATAAACTGTTTTGACCTAAATTACTTAACGATTTGGAAATGTCAAATTAAAATATATATATTATTATACGTTAAAAATAATTATAATGTTATATTTAAATATCCTAATATAATTTTATATACATTACTTACTACAACTTAAGACCTTTCATAAAAACCGATCACTAATTTTTTAAAATACACAAATAAATGTTTACCCAAAACATGAATAATAAATGTTCATGCGTGCCTCAACATCACATACATTAACTTTTCCGAGACTAAATCGAAACCCGTATTCTTCTAGGTCATACCCGTGTACCACTGTTCGTTTCACGTGAGCCTACTTTTGACGTGTACTCTTTACCATATCATCAAGGCGAGTTCATAGCCTCGCACTTTTAGTCATTTTGAATAAATATTTTTATAAATTTGGGGTGAGAAACCTTGCTTGTTTTTAAAATCGGACACAAGTACTTTCATGAGAATTTTTCCCTCTTTACGTGTTGCCTAAGTAGCGCTAGACCTCCTATTGCCCAAAACTATCATGAACTGTTAATCTCTTAACCGGAGGACAGATTGAGGAAGCGCGAGTGAATAAATAGATCTATTGGGACTAATTATCCTTATCCAGGTAAGTTGCACTTACTACCCACGGGTCGCCCGATTAAACGGATATATGTCATGGCAAATTCGAGAGGAGCATCGTAAGGTCAGATTTCCTCTAGGGCAAAGCAACCTATAGCTATATGAAAGTTATGTCTCGGAATTAGCATCGGTGTCATGAGCTTAGTAAAACGTAAATATCTTTTATGTGAAGTTGTATTTGTTATAACTGTCGCATGCCTATAAAATCTTGTGGTCCACTATTACATCAAATTAAACCTATGAATTCACTCAACTTTATGTTGACCATTTTAAGCATGTTTTTCTCAGGTGCTTAGCTTAGAAGATGTTGCCTGATCTATATAAAGTCTAATTACCCAAACCAGTTTTTAGATTTCATCTATGTTATCTTAAAAATTCTACAAACCTATTGAAAACCGCAACATTCACGAAGGTCGTGTTGTTGATCAAGCCTACTACAATTCCAACAACATCAAGCGTCTTTTTACTAACATTCGCTTCAATTGTCTCTTTCAAATCAACGAACCGATTGTTCCGAGATTTATTCTAGACTTTTATAGTCAAGTCAAGGTACAAACCGATGACTATGGCTATCTTGTCATCTCTTTTATGATTCAACATGAATTCATAACCCTTACTCTCGCTCAATTCAGTTAAATCCTCAAAATTCCATACAATGGTCAAGCCGTTTTTACAAACGAGTGGGACCTTGCATCTCTTGAATATTCTCAAGAAACCGAGGGACCATATTGCACCGATCTTTCTACTCCCGACGACATTGGTCGACTTCTTGAATTGAAACGTGTCGTGGTAGACCGTACTATTAAAAGTCAAACCGTCACTCTCAATCCAAATTAAATCCTCATCAAAGAACTAAGCCCCGACATGAAGCAATGGGAAGAACTCATTCAAGAGAATGTTTTCGGACTAGGAGGACATCGGGACCATCTCTCCGCTTGTCTTGCTCACATGTTGTATTGTGTTGTTGCCGAAGAACAATACAATCTTGCTTATTTCTTTGTCAAAAGAATCGAATGTGCTAGAGCTACTCTAACCGCAAATCTTCCATATGGCATGTTTTTAACTCGTCTTTATCGACACATCATGGAAACGTATCCTCGTCTTGACAATGGCATCTATGACATTGTTGATCGAGTCATGCGTCCTCTTGCCCTATGACAAACGACGACCTCGAAGTGATCGTGGCAAGGCATGTCATTCTGTCTCCTCCTCATCCTCTCATCATCAAGGCACGCCATCTCATCAACACGATGGTGATGATGATGTCAAAACTTCTCGAGCAAGTACTCCATCTCCTACCACCTATCCTAACTCTCTTGGTTCACTCAACTACCAAAATTACCAAATACCTTACTCTTCCGAACAAACCGATGAAACACTCTTTACACGACAAACCACCTTGCTTAACCAAACGCAACAAATGCACGAGGAGATGCGTAGAGGATTCAAATCATTTGGAGAGGCACTAAAAGGAGTGTTTAGCAAGAAGAAGAAGTGAAGACTTAGGAGAGAAATTAGCTAGATAGCTAAATGTGGTTTAAGACAATTGTTAACTTGATTATGTGCATGTTCTAAACATCTTGTGTGGTGATTATCCGATTTATTCAAAAAGACTTGGTTATTAGTTATCTTTAGATACTTATTTGTTCTGATGATTTAAACCTTTGGTTGTTTTGTTTAATGACATAATTATGCTACTTTGGTTTCATGATTTGAGGTGTTTATTACATGCTATATGATTAAAGGTGCTCATAAAACTCAATAAGGCTTGCTGCAAATAAACCACCAAAACAGAAATACTCTTACAAAAATTTTGAGAAAAATCGTTTTTCTGTTAAAATTGGAACCAGTAGAGGGTGGCCCCCTTAATTCATAACAGGCGGCCCCCTTATCTTTAAGGGGACCAACCCCTATTTAAGGGGACCGCCCTAGTAAATCATGGGCAAAACATTATTTTTCCTGCTTTTTGACCCTTTTTTACCTAGTCTCAGCTATCTTTGCCTAGAATGCTCAAACATAATTTGGAATAACTTAAACTAGTTCAAACTCATTCCATTTTTAAACTATTTCCTTCCCATAAATCCCCTCTAAATGATCATCTCCAATACACCATTTTCTTCATCATTCATCAACCATTATCAACATCCATGGCATCCACTAGAGCTTCTATTTCCAAAGCCTCTAAGAGACCAAAAATCAACATCCTTCCACCAAAACAATTGTTTGTGGATTTAACCCATGATGAGACAAAAACTCCATCACCCACACTTCAACTCTCATCACCTAGTGCTCCTAATGCACCTTCCAAAACACCATCAACCAAAGATACTTCTTCATCCTCAATTGACTACATACCCAAATCACCAACCTCATCAACATCACTTTCACCCAATGGTTACTTGAACCCACCAACATCTCCTCCTCCAAGAGTTTCTCCACCACCTCCAACTCAAGAAAATGCATCAATGGACATCACTCTCACCCTTTCACCAATAACCCCACTTGATGTCCAATTTGATACTCCATCACCTTCACCACCTATCCTTGGTCATCCCATTCCTTGGAACCTTCTTGAGGCACATGGAGATTCATGTTTGTGTTGCATTCACAATCGTACTCTCATATTTGGATTGAGAGATGAACTCCAATATATGTTTTCATATATTGAACATATGCTCTCACAACCACCAACAACCATCATCCCACCACCTCCATCATCTTCCCCAAACTAAACATACTCTATGTTTAGTTTCTCAAATAATTGTCCATCCACCATTTTGCAAGCAAGTCCTATGGAGCTTTACTAGTTATTGGACTTTTTGTAGTTTAAAAATCTCATGAATGTTAGCATGTTATTTTCCTTATGTATGCATGAGTGTGGTTCACACACTATTTTACTTTTAATGGATGATTATTGTTGGTTGCATTATTATTATGCCATATTTTTCCTTCTTGCTACATGTTAGAAATATTTGTATTGTTCTAACTCGTTTTTGTAGCCAAGAAACCATAGCTCGATTCCTTGATGCCCTCAAACGAGGGGGAGCACACATCAAGGGGAGCATTTATTCTGTCGATTTTACTAGAAATTCTCGACGATGCCTTTTTTATTCTAGAAAAAGGGGAGAAATGTCATAAAACTCACTAAATACTTGTTTAAAAATAATTTTATATTTAATGAGTTTAAATTTTGTAATCATCAAAAAGGGGGAGATTGTTGATAGAAATAATGCCTAAAAACATTATTAATATTTTTCACATCTTTACGTTTTGATAATCACAAAATATAAAAACGTTCAATGTAAAATTAAACGTAAACAAGTAATTAGTAGTAAATTTTCATTTCGAAAATTATATCCCTTAAAGGTATGAATAAATAATGCTTAATGCATTTTATGATCAAGGGAAATTTTTATTCAACCATCCCACTTTTACTAAAATGTTGGAAAACATTTTTATAAACTTTAACAAAACATTTTTACGTATTAAATGAATGTTTTATTCAACTAACCATTTTGAAATTTAAATTTTCAGGACCTTAAAAACGGCTAGAAAAGTTTTAGAAAATTCCCCCTACACAAAAGATAAACCGGGGAGCCCCTAGTCTAGGGCCGCCCCCTTAAATACACGGGTGGCCCTCTTAATTTTAAGGGGACCGCCCACCTATTTAAGGGGACCGCCCATAGGTAGACGCTCCTCCAGTTTGTCCTATAAATACTGGACTTTTCCCACACTATTTCCCTCACATTGTTGCACTAATTCTATGATCTATAACAGCCCACACATCTTATTAAACATCATTTTGTCATCTAATCACAACGCTTTGTTTTCATGTTGATACCCAAGCTTACTTCCTCAAGTGCAGAATTTCCATTATCAAGTAAAGAATTATTACACTCAAGTGTGTATTGCAATCTTGTTGCATCCATATCATAACTTGTAAATCATTTATAAATCTTGTAAAGTTGTGTACTAGATAGATCTTGGTGATTGTTGTAAGTATAGTTGAATCTTAGTGATTCATCCAAGTTGTGATAGTTAGGTGTGAAAGTAGAAGTAAAGTAGTGAAGTAGTGTGGTGAAGAATACTAAGGCGTGAAGAAGTTGTGTAGTTGTGAAGTTGTGTTGTGAAGTCGTGAAAGTAGTGAAGAAGTTGTGAAGTCGTGATAGATTGGTTCTAGCTAAGATTAGAACTCGACATCTAGCTTAGTGTCGAAAATTGATATAAGCGAAAGTTGTGTACGGTTTTCTCCGCCATAAGGGAGTTTGTTGACATAGTGAAGAAAAATCTCGAGTTAGGTACTCGAGGAGTGGAGTAGGGCGAAGAGGTGCTTCGTAACCGAACCACTATAAATCCTTGTGTTGTGGTTTGATCTTTCTAACTCTTATCTCTTATTTCTTTATTTGTTCTTACTCATTTATATTATTCATATTGTGCAAGTATTGAATTCATAAAAACTCAAATCTAAGTTTTAATAAACAAACATAAACATTAAATTAAAAAGCGGTAAACTATTCAGCCCCCCTTCTAGTTTTCCACAATCCCGTTAGATGAAATCCAAATTAATGACAAACTCCATTTTGTTAAAGAACCCGTGGAGATTATGGACCGAGAAGTTAAGCGGTTGAAGCAAAGCAGTATTCCTATTTTCAAGGTCCGATGGAACTCTATGAGAGGTCCAGAGTTTGCGTGGGAACGCGAAGATCAATTTCAGAATAAGTATATGCACCTCTTCGCCGATCTCGCACCTTCGTCGAATACCACAACTTGAGCTTTGGGGACAAAGCTCTCTTAAAGGGGAAAGACTGACAATCCGTAATTCTCAGGTCATTTTACGTCTATAAACTTAAAACTATTCAATTTGAACTTTTACGTGTTTACTATTAATTGTAATCGTTAAGTTAAATCGCGTAAACTGAAAATCAACAATTAACGGAAACCGACATTAAACAAATATAAGTTTACGTCAAATAAGTGTTATATAATTATTACGGATATCATTTATAACTTTTCATATTTTATTTTGCGAGTTTTATGTAAAACGCTTACGTTTTGACATTTGGAACATTCATGCACCCCCCCCCTGAGGATTCACATTTCCATACCAACCAAATCATGCATCCTTTTATCCAACACTTAACCTCTTAACCATGATACTCCCTTTTACATAGATCTAACGAGGGTGGATGCTCGCGCTTCGCTGCGGGGCGATTTGTAAGCGTTAATGTCGTAATGTGTTGTATTCAGAAGCCTGGCAAAAACAAACTCCAGTACTTATGTTAAGTATCAAATGACTCCTGCATACTTTACTTAGTAATGAACAATTCCCAATCCTATTGACTAACTTTATAAATGGTGATTATTCATACATGAATTCTGTCATCAACGTCAGACATATATATAAGAAAAAACACAATCAGTTTGATTGCAGCCTACATGATTTTCTTCAGATAAGCAATTAACCGACCCCAAAGCCTGCGTAAACCTCCAAACTCAAAATGAGTCGCCTCATTCAGAGCCTCAAAATCCTCGCCTGCTTCTGGCTCAGTTACATCGCACCCTTTTTTGCTTTCTCTTTAGCCTATTTTGACAACCCTTCACTTCCCTCTTTCGCCTCCTTAGATGTCTGCCACGTAACAATTAGTCAATTCCATATGTTATTAACAACATTCTTAATGATAGTTTTAAACAGACTAAGTGAACTCACTCAATTTAAGCCCTAAATAAAATCAATTTTTGCCTAATTATATGCATACATGGGGAATGGGTCATATTTAACCTGTATAAAAATGGCTTGCTTCTAAAATCTTTTTATGGGTCTTCAAAGGTGCTAATGAGTGCATTGGCATATGACTGCTCATAACAGATCATGCACACAGATTTGGACTAATAGTAGTCCGTCATGGACAAAAATGAAGTTCTTTTAAAAATTTAACTAAACCCATTTTCACGTAAAGGGTCAAAATTGGAACATCCATAAAAATAATATCCCAATGACCTTAACAACTCGTGAAAAACGGTCAAATAGAAGTAAAGTATGGGGGAGTTTGGATGAGCACTTAATATAACTATTGCCACTTAAACTCGTCGCGGTTAATCAAGTGTACTTTAGTCAGTGATGGTGAATATTTAGATTTTCTAAGTATATGTAGAGTCAAAATAGTTAGATTTGGAGAAGCAATAAATTAGTGAGATAAAATACCTAGCTCTATCCTTTATTGAATGTGCGAAGATATCTAACCTCAACAAAAAGATGCATTTAAAAGGTTTTTGTGTATTGCCATAATTGGCACGACTAAATTAATTAGCAAAGCTAGTGTCATCTTAAACCTGTACAACAAAAATGTCACACTACAGAAATGGCAGTCCAATTATCTCTATAAGTGGTACCCGAAATGGCGCATAACAAATACAGGGAGAGGTGAAACTGGGAGCTGAAAAAAGATCATGGGATTTGGAAATTTATTATATATACTAATTACATCATTAGGCCACAAAAGGAGTTATAACAATCATGATAACATGGGTATCATAATATCATATCTAGGGAGTGTATCAGTGTGTATAACAGCATTTAAACATCAATACAACTAATTTTATTACTTAAACACTGACACCTATTGTATGATAACTCGTTTGAAGATAAATGAGGTCACCCTAAACTTTTCCCCATTTAAAAATGATTTGCTTTGTTGAAACCTTTCATCCCATATTGGATTAAGGAGATAAGAGGATTCATATATTATATAATATATACATAAAAGCTCGTGTCGAAATAATCAGTAGTAATCACCAGTTTTCCAATCAATTTTGACTCCACAAACATATCTCCTTTATGTGGTGAGCTGATATATACATCTTATATATGTGTTTCCTTGTTTGTGTAGGGACCTGATCTAAACACCCCTTCATTGAGCAGTGAGTTGATAAAAAAATTGTTAAGCCCCAATAGTTCTCCATCAGACAACGATACCCTGTAGATGACCTGATCCAACCACATGAAAGATAACAGATAGAAAAAGACACTTACGTGTGGTGTTGACAGAAGCAGAGGGTGCAGTATTTGTGTATCTAACGGGGCCCTGTAGATGATCGCCATCAACGGGAGTAACAACATTGGTACTTATATAATGGGTAGGAGCAAGTCGCTTGACAATATGCACAACAGATTCAGGATGTTTTTGGAAAACATCATCAACCTTTCGTTTCCCCATGTTGAAGAATATTCAAACACATGTAACCTGCGCATGAACAACATTTTGTTAAATAACAAAAGTTAAAAACAGATGAAGCAAAAGCACAACAAAGAAATTTCACAAATCTGTGGAACCGGGAGTGGAGAACTGAGGTTGTACAGGAGGCTGCACGTTGTGTGTGACAGGACTTGGGAAAGCTTTCCACATAACAGATGATGTTCTTGAATGGCAAAACAAACAATTAAAACAAAATTTTGAAAGATATCATTAATAAGACACCATACGAATCCCACAAACCTTTTGAAACAGTATCAAGCATAGCATCATTTTGTATGTGACTGTCATCGTTGTGAATAACAGTATCGGCATCTGTACAATGAGAAGGAGCAAGTCGTCTAACAATACACAGAGTGGATTTGGGTTGATTTTGAAAAACATTTTCGGCCTTCCGTTTCCCCCACATTGAAGAAGGTTCAAATGCAGGTGAAGCTGCCCATGAACAACACTGTCAAATGGGAGAGATTAAAAAGAGATGGGATAAAGGTACAAGTAACGAAACAACAGATAAATTTCACAAACCTTTGAAACTGGGTTCGAAAGACTGAGATTATGCAGAATCGGATCTAGTTAATGTTTGAACTTGCGCCGTCAACCGATATTTAAGCGACTGATCAACAGTTTATGATAAAGCTGGTGCGTGAAATAAACCTATGACAAAGACAAACACAGGTTGACATTCACTGGTGTTAAAACTTTCCAAATTGTGAATAGATTTAACCAGATATTCAAAACCCTTATCTAATACGCACACTATCGATTTCCGGTTATGAAACTAAATATTTGTGTCAACTTAGGAATCATCCGGTTTGACAAAACCAAACAAAGAGCCACAAAGAGCCATCGACACTGAGAGAAGTAGTACACAAACCATCCTTGTCACCCACGATCCCCTTTTTAAAAAGAACCCTAAACATATCCATCAAAAAAATGGATAAAATCAGAAACTATTTGGCTCAGACTTGCGGGTACAGGCCGGGATAACAATGTACCTGACTCGCCATGGCTGCAAACATGTAGTCGTGCTGCCTCGCCAAGATGCGTCGCATAAACGCTACAATATCTTCATCGCCTATAATACCCACCATACAACACGCACATTAACCATGAACTCCGACCCAAACCCGATGTATATCCGATTCATACCCGATGACCCGATCCGCCCCCCTTACAAAACCTATAGAAGGCGGGCTTTGAAACTGTTTGACTCAGAGTTGCATGTGCGGGCTGGGATTAGAATGTACCTGACCCGCCATGGCTGCACACATGTAGTCGTGTTGCCTCGCCAAAAATGTACACTACAATCATGTCCGGAGCTCTCCGTTCCTATGAGCTATTTAAAAATTTTTGTAAATTTTTTTTACCTAGCGAGCCTTCGTGGGATTGAGAGCTCCGAACGTGATTGTAGTTGTAAAACATAAATACAGTAAAATATCATCATCGCCCGTTATTTAATCCATATTTAGACGTTCACGGTGATATATCTTCCACCGAAAAAATAGACAATGGCGTATGATAAATGGCAAACCACAAACAACTATAACTTTGAAATTCACCCACCATAGCAAGCATGAGTAAATGCAACGAAGCATCAAAAATGCAACCGCTTACAACCCACACATAAAGCAATCAGCTATTAACGCAGAATCACCAAAGGATGCGGTAAGCATCAGAGAATGATCGTATAGGAGGCTCAGACAGGCTAACAACATATTGAAGAGGACAAGTCTACCATGGCCGCGACCATAATAGATCGCCCCACCAAGATACGGATGGTCTCACCTTCATGAAAGCCGTTGAGACTCATCACAGCCTGCTACAATCGACATTTCTATTTGTCACGTGTAACAATCAGCAACAATATACCGCCAAAAAGAGGATTCATATGTCATAGCTACAACCGTAATATCCTGGCCTGTCAAGCACCGATAATCTTAACGTTAATCCAGTCCATCAAGAGCCATGACATCAAAATCCCATAATTAATATCCTAACAAAGCAACAAAATCCATATAAGCTAAACAAAACCCAAACAACCCTAATTGACCCCCTAATTTACCCCAAAACACACATTCAATTACAAAGTGCAATAAACCAAATCTAAAGAACCCTAAACACCTAATGTATTTATATAAATCTGAAACACCTATTAAAATAAAAGGCAAAATTGAAAAATGATAGTCACCTTATTTATCGGTAGCCGATGTTCATATCGTTCAAGATTCAAGAACGAAACCTCAACAACCGTCTCAATCCCACAACAAAATCAACCCGTGTAATCAAAGGAAGCAAAAAACACACGCCTTAGAAAATCAAAAATTACAAAAACAAAATAAGAAGATGTTGAACATACCCAAATGTAACAACCGCCCGTCGTCTTCAACCAAGATGACTGAATGAGAAAACCATCAAAGTAACCGACAAAGGATTTATATAAATCACTAATCACTCTCAAGTGTGGAATCCACCTGGCTATCATGCAAGATAATCCCATCCTTAGTGGGATATTAGTTAGCAGCGGGTGGATCCTATCGGAGAATGGATAACTGGAGTAGATACTTAGGTCGGGTTAAACTAAACACACAGAAGAAGACCGGATCCTACAAACGGATGGCTAAACAATGGGGGTGGACCGGGTCGGTGTGGGTCGGATCACAGGTTGGGCCAGAGAAATGGACCGGTGATCCGTTTGTATAGTTTTTATAATATCCATTATTTATTTTATCTTCTATTAACCACAACATCCTTTTACCCATATGTTACTTACACCTTTAAAAATACAAGTAAACTCTCATCTATATATTCCAATATACAACACTTGAAAAAGACGCTAAATGCCCTCCTAAAAAAGAATGTTGAAATTTAAGAATGTCTAAATTAGTAATTTTACCAACATAATTTAAAGGAAAAGATATTTTGTTAGTCAAAGCTTACTATAGAAGTTTCCCCATTATCCGTCCACCACAAATAACAAACCTTCTCATGAAAGCCTCACCATATTCGGCCACCAGTTTCATTCATAATTGGATTGGTGTTTTGTGCAAAGGTAAAGCTGCTCCTTTCATCGAGAACATTGTGGTCAGCTATAAGAATCTTGATGTTGCGTTTAGTCGTTTACCACTAATCGTGTTAATTCTGTGTCCTGGTAAGAAAAAAATCTTTCTTTTATCGTTTATCAAGATTATTTTTGTATTGAATATTTAGATATCCGAAGATATTTATGATTGTTGGTTAAAAGGAGCTATCTTTTTTATAAATGTAGATGTTGGAAGGGTGTAGGCACAGTGCCCTGCTTCTTTAAGACAGATGATGACAATAAGCCAAGAAAAGAGTCTTGAAATAGCGCAAGATGGAAATGTTAGAAATGGGTGATCGATGTTATACCCTTCTAATCAAGGCTTGATTGCTAGGAATCTCAAGACCCCGTAAACTATTAAGAAACAAGGGTTTAAGATGTGTGGTGATGTGATAAGTGTAGAAGGACAGTGTGGCGTGGGAAAGAATGCATAAATCATTAAAAGATGATTAGGTATTGCATGTTTTCTAATTAATTATAAAGTTGTATACATGTTCAAATTTAGTTGGAATAAGTTTAAGTGGTATGTATCTTACCATATTATTTATGTGTTTAAGTGATGCAGATAGTGAGGTAGTGACATGGTACAACTATGAGGCAACATGCTATTGTATCAGGGGATTATGCTGATTTAAAATTAGAGGAGGTTTAGACAGGTGATTTGTTCGTTAATCGTTCAGTAAAAGTGATATCATTGTCATTTTTATATGTATGTATCCCTAAGAATATACACATGCTGCAGGGTGAGGCTATAACGTATAATCGTAGGACTATTTTTCCTCATGGTTCCAATTACATTTGTGACGGGCGAAGGATCAAGCGGTGATCTTGCTACCGGATGTGCTATTAAGCTGTTTACACTGAAAATGCTGCATTTTATATCCAAGGTAGCATTTTGTCTTGATATATTTGATTGTATAATTTTTGGCTCATTATTTTAGTTCTATATCCTTCTTCTTATAGATATTCATTGGTCAATAATATGACGTTGATTGGTTCCAATTCCAGGTTTCAATCACAACTTTGCAATAGGCATCTTCATGTAAGATTTATGTGTTATTAAGCTTTTAGTAACATAAACTTTTTAGGGTTTTATTTGGCTACAATTGTAGTAGAGTTTAAAATTTTGTAATAGTTTTATAAATAAAATGTTTAAATTTGATGCTCATGTGTGCATTATGGTTGTGCAGGGGCTCTTGATAATCAGGGGCTCTTGATAATCTAAAGATACATCATAGTTCTTTTAAGATGCAAGTTCTCTTTCTATTCCTTTTCACTCAATTAAATGTACATGTTTTCTTAAATTCTAAATTAGGTGGTACTTTTGGTTCTTCCCGATTGGAGATTGAAGTAATTTTGAAAGTGTTTGAGATTGCAATAAGAGAAGCTGGTCATTGTCTGTCTATCTGTTGCAGTTATGACTATAGAAGGGGGTATCAACTAGGACTTGAGACCACCATCCATATGAAGAATTACACTATAAGTTATCTAATCTTATTGTACATGTCTATGTGTAGTTAATTTTGAAACATTTATGAACAAGTTTTTAATCTTATAGACAGTTTTCAGTAAACGATTTGTGGTTAGTTTATGTATCAAGGTAGTACACATGTTTATTTAGAATTTTAAAAGGCGACAGTTGTCTGATGGAAGGTTTATCAAAACGCTTTCAGGCCCAGTAGCTCTTTTTACTTTGGTAAGTCTTGATATATGTTGAATTGGATTTCTAAATTCAATGCATTCATCTTTTTGAGTTAGACCTCCACCATCACCAATCCTTATTGGTGATAGGTCTGATGATGTGAAACGCTAACATAAGATGCTTCTTGCAGGAGCTCATAGAGATGTTGAAGGTGATGGAACTACTGACATGGTATTCCATTTTATTCAGAAATGAACGGGGTTAGATAGTGAAGGATGGGATAGCAACATTATGTGATTCCTGTCTATGGTCGACCTGTGGCTCATGCCAGGGCGGGTGGCATAAACTCTGATTCAATCCGGGCATTCAATCATGCGCATGTCTAAATCCTTTACATTTGGTGTATTCTTTTTATGGTTGTTTATATTATTGTGCTTTTGAGAATTAACAATAACATTCCGTTATTGCATTACTTTTATAATGACCACTTTCATGAATGAATGAAATATTGTATTGTTGAAGCAACTGGCAATAGTTTTTAGATTATAAAATCGGTTGCAATGAAAATAAAATTTCATAATCTAAATTGGTTGACTTGCTCGACCCGTTTCCCGTAAAGATGATTTGAAGTGTGTTACCTGCATTGTTTTCGCATATTTTAGTTAGGCTAATGTATGTCTTATTATGTGACGGTAAATATATGTGTTAAATCATGTTAGCCAAGATATAAGTCTTTGTACTCCAGTCTTCTTAGTTGGGTGTTTACAAAGGGACCTCGATAAACCGGGCCTCCATAAGTACACTCCTTTTCTTTTATAGAATCTTATAGTAGGTATTTTTCTGTGTTTTTGATGATTTAAGTGTCAAATATATAATATTCTTAATCTTAATTCTTAATGTGTTGTTTGGCACGAAGTAAAGTGTTGGAAGAATGAAGCAAGAGTTTAGAAGGAATCTGCAGGAATTATCAAGAACAAAAACATCGACTATTATTCAGCTACATGACATTGATGAGAAGGTTTCAACTTGACCATTCATCTTTGGTTTATACTATTATCATTTAGGTACCCTGGAATTGACCCATTTTTAGGAGTAAACTGAATTAGAAGTTCTATGTTATAAAAATACACATCGCGTGACCTTCGACCCATTTGACTAATTTCCGTTTCAATCGTTTTTAACTGTTCAACCCATTAGAGATTGAAGACGACAAAACCGTCGTATTTCTAATTAAATGGACCAAAATTTCTATTTGTTGTCATGGTGTAAGTGGATTGTAACACATATTTATAACTTTTAGTGGATTGTAAGTGGATTGTAACACATAACAAAATATAACAAAATATATTTTTTATCTTCAGTCTTGATAACTTTTAGGTATTTATATATTTCATGAAATATTACACATATTTATAAAGCCATTGTAGAGAGAGCATGAAAAGAAAGATTTAAGTTGGATAATGAGTATTCATATAATTGTAAGGAGTATATGATGTTTTGACTATAATTATTATTTAATAAAAAAATCCCAATATATAACACTCTCATCTACTTAAATCACTAATGTTAACGGGTCAATAAGCTATTACAAATTATAAACACGTATAGTTTTCGAAGGAATTACGCCATTTATTATAAAAAATAAGAACATGAAAGAAAATCGGTATTGTGTTGTTTTATGGGATATATGAGGTACATGATATGCGAGTTTTTCATATATGTTTTTGGTAAATCATATACATAATAATACTTTTATGAAAAGTATGCACAAATTGATTTTTTAGCGTCATGACATTAGTTATCGATATCATCAATTATTATAAAACTATTTGTTTTTCTTTCTACATTTATCAGATATTTACATTATTACACCAAATTATACCCATTCATTTAAAAGATACTTTGCGTACATATTGTTCCCAATCAATCATTACTATGTTAACTGTCCGTTCATAATACATTATTCAATGGTTTTAAGATGTCATCATTGCTTAACAAGAAAGAAGCGTGTGTAATTATAAATTGTGTCGGTAAGTAATATTGTAGTAAAAAAAACTTATATAAAAATAATATTAAATGTTTTATTGGTATATAGGTTTGTTACAATAATTACTTATTTTGTATATAAGTTTTTTCAAAGTTCTTTTAGCTTCAAAAATAACAAAAGTTTATGTAAAAAGTTTTTTTTAGTATCAAAGTTTTATCATTACAAAAATATATTTTGGTATGATAAATAATTTGAGAGAAGTGTTACTCTTTTTATACCAAAAATGTTGACAAAAGGATATACCAAAATAGATTAGATGTCTTTTGTATCGTTTTTAAAATGTATTTTATTTTTATGTTGCATGACTATTTTCTATTCATACATTTAAAATATCATATATTCACGTAATATAACAAATCGATCGCTTATATAAACATATTAAGGTATACTAAACTTTTATTAAATGCCATAAAATGTTTTGTGTTGTTTGTTGTTACACAAATTTTTTATGTTGTTAGATTATTTATTGTTTTTCAAAGTGATATATTCTCAAATTTATATAACATAAAAAATTAAATATCTTTTATAGTATTTCATTAGTTTATTTGTATCGTAACTTAGCATTAATATTTTCTATTCACGGGGTTTATTTACGTAATACCGCAAATCAATCTCTTATAAAAACACTGTCGTCGGTTTCTTAAGGCCCCGTGAATTTCACGGGTCAATATATTCAGTGTTTGAAATATAACATGGAGATGGTTCCGTTTGGCTTTAAAGTAAACAGGTACATTGCTACATCATTTAGCCGAAAAAAATCTTGCTATAAAGTAACAAAGCCTAAAACATACAATTTGACATCAAAGATTGACTAAGACATTTTCGGACTTGAAAGACATTTGACTACAATAATTTGGGGTGTTACAGTTTTAGTTTTAAGTATGCTTTTGGCAGGTTATGTCGAGTAAACAAGTTTTGTATTGTGAGAAGGATGTGGATAAGTAAACATGTTTTGTGTTGTGAGAAGGATGTGGAAGATCCAAGTCTGGCTATATAAGAACTCATCAAAGAGGTCTCTCAGAGGGTCGTATGGCTGACATATGTTGTATCCATGTAATTTTTATATGTATAACCTTGGTATTTGAAACTTGAATATACCTATTTACATGAGTCTTTTATGATTTGACCGGCGTTATATTGTTGAAATACAACTAGAGTTCCATCTATACATATAATTGAAAGAACCTTTCACAAGTAGTAATGCTACACCATAAAAATTGAAGTTATGCTTTGATATTGCAAAAATGAGAAAGTGAAACCCAACATTTTTATTAGAACAAACTATGATACGCCTTTTAAGTATATAATACTACGTTAACTTAAGAACTACGTTTTAACATATCGTTTATTCATGTAATCTTAACAATCGATTGCTTATATAAACATAGTATTTTTCATGATAAATTCAAAACTCTAATTTCACGGTTTTCCATTTAATCCTGTCAATTTCACGAATCCTTAAACTATTTAACATATCATTTATTCACAAAATATAACAAGCCGATTGCTTATATTAACATATTTATTTTCATAACAAACTCAAAAATACTATTTTACGATTTTCATATTATAATATACATGATGTAAAAAAAAACACTTAACTTATATCATATATTCTTTTCTTATGTATTTTCGAAACATATATTCCATATTTTATAAGTGTCAATATAAATAAAAAGTAATTTTTGTTATCAAACTTTTATTAAATGCCATAAAACGTTAGGTGCGTTTGTTGTTACACATTTTTTTATGTTGTTACATTATTTTACTTTTTTTTCAAAGTGATATATTCTCAAATTAATAATACCATGAAAAATTAAATGTCTTTTATAGTGTTTCAATGATTTATATGTATCATAATTTAGCATTAATGTTTTCTGTTCATACATCTAATATGTAATTTATTTACGTAATACCACAAATCGATCTTTTATATAAACACTGCCAACGGTTTCTTAGGGCCCCGTGAATTTCACAGGTCAATAAACTAGTAACCACTACATTTCACTTAGCAAAAATCTTTCATTCTTTCTTTTTCTCCGCAACCTACGGCAACAACACAAGAGCAAGAAACAATTTTGGTTTTGATATATTAAAGTATTGTACAAAAAGGTTAAAGGGTTTAGACTAAAATCAAACAAATTTGGGGTTTAAATTAGGTGTTAAGTAAACTAATCTCATCATTTTCTACAAGGTTTTACATCTCTTTCTCATACTTTAATTATATATATTTCTTTGTTACATTTTTATTTCTATGTTATATCACCAATTAGTTTTTGCATTTGAAAGTTTTATAAAAGAACAAGTAATTATTTATAAAAGAGACTTTACATAGAGTGATAAAAATTGGTAAATAAAATATATACACTTGTAAATTAGTTATTTTAGTCATTCTGATAAGTGATATGTTGAAATATTAGCTAGTTGTAAAAATGGTAAAGTATGGTTAAACTAGTAAAGGTATACTTCTTTATTTATTGTTCTTAAAATTATGATGTTAATTAATTTTAGTAAAGTGGTGAAAGTGATTAGATTAAGTTGGTTTTGTTGTTATAATGGATGATTGTGAAGGTGGATGAAGAGATTAAGCTAGAGTGGTTTTGTTGTTGTGGTGGAACTTAGATTAGTAAACTAAGATTATACATAAATCTGTCCCGACCTTCACCTACTATTTTCGGACAGAAAAGTGCGTTTTAACGAACCAAGGCTTTAAAAATATGATAGTACATCCCCTCACGATTCTGTGGATATAAAGAACGTAACAATCCGACTTAAAACGAAGAACTTCTGCCCGTTTAAAGTTTGACGAAACATATTTATTTTTGACAGCTTTTGCATAATTAAACATTCTGATCAGATTTTTAAATTGGGGTTTTGACTCTTTCGGGTCCGAATCGGCTAAACTGTATAAAAGAAAACTTGTCCGGAATGATTTTTCGCTAAAATAAAAGACATTTCTTTTGTCATGAAAGTAAATAACGAATGAGATACGCCCTTCTAAAGTCGGACCATTTTTCTAAAAATTAAACAAAGTTTCTACACATGTTTTTATATAAAAAGGTTGTTGTTAGAATTATAATTTGGTGTTTTCGGGCCTGTTTGAGCTATAAAAACTTTAGAAAATATTATAGTAACACTTATATAATATTTATACGCGTCGAAAACTTTATAAATATTATTTTGTAAACTAATTATATTATAATGAAATGGACTATATGAAAATACTAAAAATTATATATTGAGCGAATTAGACTATTATTAAACTTGACAAATAGAAAATATTGCAATTGTGTATACGAAACATTGAATGGAGAACTTGTCGTAAACATTATTTTGACTTATATAACTAAAATCAAACTATTAGGTGGTGATACAATGTTATAAAATACATCATTTTATTTTATTTCGCTTGCATTATTCTAAATCGACCTACAATTAAATAGGTTGTGTGCCGGACTTTTGTGACGATTTCCTTTATTGATTTTTCTAAAATCAATACTTTTACTTGAGGTGAGTTTATAGCCTCACTTTACTTATTTATCACTATTTTATAAATCTCGGGGTGAGATACATGACTTGTTTTACATTTGGACGCAAGTACTCTTTTAAACGATCACGAATTAGCCTAAGTAGTGATAACCCACTATGCCCACTATCATGAAGTGTTAATTACTTAGTGTAAGCGCGAATGTTATAAATAGATCTATTTGGGATTAACATCCCCGTTCGGGTAAGTAGCGCTTACTAGTTTCGGAGGACCGAACTAACGGACGTATACCATGTCGGACTTTAGATGTTGCGGGTTGAACATCTACATGGGGAACTTTCTTTACATTAATTTGCATACACATAATGATGTAGCTTTAGTGTCATGAGCTTAGTGCAATCGTAATTACTTTTGTGATATTGTATGTGTTACAATAGGCATGCCTTACTAAACCTTGCGGTCCAACCTTTATACTTATATATACCTATGAACTCACCAACTTTATGTTGACACTTTTAATCATGCATTTCTCTGGTGAATAAGCTGCTTTGACGTTCTTGATGTGCATTGGAGTCCATACTTTTCAAGATTTCATTCATGGATTTCTACTTGCATACAAACTATCTTTCCTCGTTGTATTAGTTTATGTCTTTCATTTTGATGCAAACTTATGGGACAAATGTTATAATCTCTTATATCTTGTGCTATTGTATTATGAAGTAACACTTTCGATTACCTTTCCGCTGCTACGTATTTTGGGGGTGTTACAATTCATATATTTTTCATTAAGCATTATATAATACAAACTAAAATATTTTAGGACAAAGTTAAAAGAAAAAGACTTGAAAAGTCAATAGGGATAGTAATTTTAGGACGGGGGGAGTATATGATAATATCAAGAACAACAAAACCAAATCCCGTCAAAGAGGGTATGAATGAGGTATAATGTAGACAATCTCATCCCAACCCGAAGGTATGCACACTGCTTCCAAAAAGAGTGTAAATTTCATATTCAAGATTGATGGATGTACATTTCATTTTTAGGAGAAATTATAAAAAGCGGAGAAAATATTGTAAGGAAACCATTTAGCCCCAAACGAATGGTGGAGGTACAAAGCAAGGATTCAAAGTAATAATGTAAGTGACTACTTTTATCAGGTTGTAGAGGATGTTAAAACTGGAGGAAAGACGGATTGGTGTAATTATGGGGTCGATTTAGATCATCTTAAGCGACAATTGATAGAGTTACATTAAAGAATTGGGTTATGTGTAATGTCACCAAAGATAAAGAGATCAATGGATGAAAGTAATTGTGCTAATACTAAAACACTAAAGAATTTTGTCTTTACAAGCCTGGAACGCCTAACGAGACTAGAAGTGTAACTAAATATGACAAAATGATCTATCATCTTGATTTTGATAAGTGAACCTAAATCTAAAGCTTATGTAAAACACTACAAAATAATACATTAAGTATGATTTTAAGGGTGATAAAAAAATTATTAATTAAAATTTATTTTATGTTTGTTTACCATAACTATTATCGTTTCATACATCTATTTTGTATCTAATACTTACACTATTATACCCGACCTAATATTATTTACTCAAATATTCTCAACAATCGATTATTCATTTGTTAAATGTCTTTGCATAATATGTTCTCTATCGGTTTTACGGTTTTCCATTTAATCCCGTAAATTCACGGGTCAATAAACTATCTATCCCATATTTTATAACCTTAACTTATTTCATGAATTCCCTTTTTTAGTATTTTCGGAACATATATCTCATATTTTATAAGTGTTAATATAAAAAGTAATTTTTGTTATCAAAGTTTTATTAAATGGTATCAAATGTTTTGTGTGTTACAAATTTTATTTATTTTGTTGTTACATTGTTTTACTTTTTTTCAAATGGAAAAGTTCTCAAAATTATATACCAACAAAAATTAAATGCCTTTTATAGTGTTTCAAAAATTTATTCATATCATAACGTATCATTAATATTTTCTATTCATACATCTAACATATCATTTATTTACATAATATCAGAAATCGGCATTTTATATAAACAATGTTTAACGGTTTTAAATTAAGGCCCGTCCACGAATCTATAGACTAGTCTCGCAAATTCGCAATATACATTAGATACCTTAAACATAATTTAAACCATAAACATTTAGTTATATACTAGTTATAATGCCCGTGCACGCATGGACATTTTTTCTAATTTTTTTTAATAAAGTGCTTTTTATCTATTGAAAAGCAATTATTTTAATTTTGTTTTATTTTCAATTATGGTTCTTGTTTTTGGGATTTTAATTATTTTTTATTGGCGTGGTAAATTTTCATATATATATATTTTAAAAGGTTTAATCACAAAAGTTTGGATCTAGGCATCTGATCATCAGACTATCTTGATAAAGGATATGTCTTACTTTGTCAGCATTATGAATTCATTGACCATCCTCTTAACTCTATTTAGTATGCACTCCTGAAGCATTCATTATGTCTTCCATCTTACTAATTTCCAATCTTCTTGATTCTTTCAGAAAGAAAGTCATCTATCACTTGATGTTTGAGTCTCCCAAAATGGTTTGTAAGTTCACCCACAAAGTTTCAATCCTGACCTGTTGGTGGATATGCTTATATATATCTTGTACAACCAGATTTAGATGTATGTAGAGACTTGTCTATCCATATGATGTGAAGTATCTCCATAGGAGTGTCGGAACGTTGAAATGAGTGATTTCGCTCTATAAATCATGAGATACTCTTCATCAGGTGAGTCAATGACTTTCAAATTCTGTAATATTAGAGATTGCTTCTGTGACTCTCTATCTCCCCGCCTGTGCACTCTTCTCAAGTCTACAATCTAGATAGTTTCGTGCTTATCAATTGTCTATGTCCTCAATTTAGTTTTTGATGGCTGTTCTTCTTTGACTGTGTAACTTGTTTTCCTTTAAGAAGTCTCTTTGCATCTCTCTCCTGTAACATCTGCTTTTCTTTTTCTGAATCAATTGGAATAAAATCTTTGAAAGAATCTTTGATGGATTCTTGAACTTTATCATACAGTTCCTTCATTTGTGGATACTTTAGTTTTTGCAAATTCTTGTATCCTTGACCCTTTAAGAAACTCATCATTTGATTCCTTTCTTGTACAAGATCGATGTAGGTTTCTTCGAATTAGTCGTTGGTCTTCTTCTAAGCTTCCAACTCTTTTTCTCTCTCTTCTGCATCCATTCTGCTTGAATCTCTTTAGAACTGCCTCATCATTTTTAGTCTCCCAAAGCTACTGATTGTTGAAGAGTAACTTCTTCTTTTTGGGCTCTTTAACAATATACTTTCCTTTTTCTTTTGGGTCTGACGCTTGAATTGGCTGTGAGGTTGAGATTTGCTTATGACAGGAATGTTAAGCCTCTTGGTCTATGGCGATTAGCAAGAAATTCATCATCTTTGGAAATTGTTCTTCTGGCTCTTCGACTCGTGAGTTGGGGGTGATGTTTTGGACTTGAAGGACCTGCTACATCATCAAAATCTAAAGTCCTTGGGAGTAACTAATACTTTGTCTTAGCTTAGTACTTTGAATCCTTCCAAATCCATTTCTTCAAGTATCTCTTACACTTTGTTAATCAGTAAGCATCTTTTTCTTCTTCAATAAGCACCTCTTCTGTTTCATCACTCTTTCTTTCTAATGCTTCTGTTTCATCACTTTTTCTTTCAAAGTCAGGAGTAACGAAGGCTGTAGTATCAAAATCTTCATAAACGAAGGCTGTATGGTCATCTTGATCATTATTCTCTTCAGACAAATTACTTGCATCTTTATTCCTCCCCAGTTTGACTGAAGACACCTTCTTCTTTTGCTTCTTTCTTCGTTTCTTTTGCTTCTTAAGGTTCTGACTTTCTACCCAAAAAGCGTGATGTTTGACCACTGGCTGTACCCTTTTTGACAGTTTCTTGAGTTTGGCCTTGAGCTTGCGAATCTGTTTGGCTTGAGAAAGGGTTTGCTTCTTGAGCCTCCTAACTTCCCTGTTTAAAGCATAGAGATCCAAAAGTCCCTCATCTCCTCCAGATGTTTGAGACGCATCTGTGGGAGTATAATCATTGGGAGATTTTGGAATATCAGCAGTACCTTGAGTTGCAGCAGTACCCTGGAAGTCAGCAGTACCTTGAATTTCAGCAGTACCTTGTACTTCAGCAGTACCTTGTGAATCAGCAGTACCTTGAAGACTACTATCTTGAGCAGCACTTTGAATAGGGGTACCTTGAGCATCCCTTGGAGAACTTGCAGCCCTAGAATGAGGACTAGTACTATGTGCTTCCTCTGCTGCTAATGCTGTTACGACCTCTAACATAGGTGGAGTCAAAGGTGTAATCCGACATGAGAACTTAGGACTATGCTTTCTCATAAAAGTAAAGACCTTAGAGGGAAGAGTAACTGATGGTATAAAATTCTGAGGTCTGGTTACTCCTCTTAATTGCTTTGTTCATAAAATAGTTGAAATGAATTCTAGGATAATCATGAAGGAAAAGGTGTACCTTTGACAAATATGTCTAGCATTCCATTCTTGTATCATCAAAGAAAAGTTGAACTTTTGGTTGGTCGCTAATCCTACTAGAGCTGATGCTATGTTAGTCCCAAATTGTTCCTGATGAACTCTGTAGGGACTTAGACAGTGAAGTATAACATGAACATACAATACTTCAACTGAGGGGCTTATTAGAGGTTAAGAAAAAGTAAGCTGTGCTATATTACACCTCGTAGCCTATGTTCTCTGAGCGTCTAGTCCCAAAGTACTTGTTTTAGAAAACATAGTCAACACCATCCAGCTTTGACGAAATAGTAGATCAGACCTAATAGTTTCACTTTGAAATCAAATCTTTTCCAAGCTTACCTTTGCTCGAATATGGTAACCTCAGTTATAATCTTAGAGCAGAGGTAGACCAAAATTGTTGAAGCCACAGACCAATGAGATCAGGATCAACTAACAAAGAGTAGTTAATTGAGCATCCAGTGAGATAATCAATGATTTGATAAAAATTAGCATTATGCGCAGTCTTCTCCACATAAGCAATCATATTATGCTTGTTACAGGTGCGAATATTGGCCATTTGATATGAAAGTGATGTGCGTCGGAGGTTGGATTTACAAAATTTGTGAATTAAAAAGATAATGAAGTAAGAGAAACAATGCAATGCGTTGTGCATTTATAGGGTTTGCGTATGGGTACAAAGAAAGTTACCGTTGTAATACGTCTTTTTCTTAAAAACGCGCGTTTGAACCGTTGATTTTACGAACGTTCCTTAGAACAGTACTTAGTTGTCTAAGCAGTACTTTCTAAGACGAGCAGTACTTTGTCTAAGCAGTACTTTCAACCTAAAAAGCTTTACAACTCAAATTTGTCAATCACAACCCTGCAATTTATCAAAAATATCTACTTCCAAAGACATTCAAACTTTGAACATTCATTCATATCCTGCCCCTTCTAAGCATAACCATAATGGTCTTACAAAAGATTCCATTTTATAACCAGAAAGTACTTTTACTCGGAATACACCTGTACTTTACATGTATGTCCTCCCATCAAAGTAGCTTGGGTTATCATACCAATTGTTACCACCAAAAAGTTAATCTTGCCAAGTCACAGCATTTGGTGGAGCTAATTGTACATTGTCATCAGTATGTACCTTGAACCACATTAATGAGCCCTTGTCTTAACAAATCTCGCGTATGAAGTGATGTCGAATCTGAATTTGCTTTAGTTTTTTTGAGTGGAACAACAGGATTCTTTACAATGCATATGGTACTCTATTGTCTATATGGATTTTTGTGTTTCTGAAGTTAAATCCATATCTACAGATCTGTTTTGCATCCAAAGTACCTGAGCACTCTCTACTTGCCAGGCTTCTACATATTCTGCCTCTGTAGATGCTATAGCCAATAGCCACAATTGTTTGTTTCTTGCATTGCCAAGAGACCAGTCTTCTTCCAAGATATTGACATCCTCCTGAAGTTGATCGTCTATCATGATTGTCCCCAGCATAGTCACTGTCTGAAAAAGCTTCTAAATGAAAAGGAGAGTCCTTAGGATACCATAGACCCAATTTTGGTTGATGTTTGAGGTACCTAAAGATCCTTTTGACAGCATGCAGGTGAGAAACCTTTGGAGTGACTTGAAATCTTGCACACAGACAAACAGCAAACATTATGTCTGGTCTTGAAGCAGTTAAGTACATGAGACACCCAATCATAGACCTATAAAGATGTACATCAACATCTTCACCTTCTTCATCTTTTCCTAGAGATTTATGAGCTTCAATTGGGGTAGATGCTGGCTTAATGGTTCTAAAGTCAAATTTGTTGAGAATGTCTTTCACATATTTGTCTTGACTTAGAAAAATACCAGCAGAAGTTTGCTTGACTTGAAGCCCCAAAAAGAAAGTGAGTTCACCCATGGAACTCATCTTGAATTCCTTTTGCATAAGATCTTCAAAATCCTTCACCATAGAAGACTTGGTAGATCCAAAGATGATATCATCAACATATACCTGTACCAACATGATATCTCTTCTATCCTTCTTAATAAACAGAGTTTTATCAATAGCCCCTCTCCTATATCCATGTTTCAAAAGAAAAGTGGAAAGTCTTTCATACCATGCTCTTGGGGCTTGATGCAGGCCATAAAGTGCCTTGACAACTCTGTAGACTTTGTTTGGATGAGCAGGATCTTCAAAACCTGGAGGCTGTTTTACATACACCTCTTCTGTGATGTTGCCATATAAAAATGCACTCTTGACATCCATCTGATAGACAGTAAAGCCCATGAAAGATGCAAATGCCAAAAAGAGTCTGATTGCTTCAATTCTGGCAACTGGTGCAAACACTTCATCATAATCCACACCTTCCTCTTGTCTGTACCCTTGTGCAACTAGTCGTGCTTTATTCTTGATAATAGTACCCCGTTCATCTCTCTTGTTTCTAAAAACCCATTTAGTGCCAATCACCCTCTTGCCATTTGGTAAGTCACATAACACCCATACCTCTTGTAGCTTGAATTGAAGCAGTTCTTCTTGCATCGCTTCAACCCAACTTTCATCGGCTAAGGCTTGAGAGACTTTCTTGGGTTCCTCTTGAGATAGGAAACAAGCAAACAAGCATGTCTGCTGATCTTTGTGGTTGGTTCTGTTTTGCTTGTATATAAAGGACAGCAATGCTTGATGTTGGTTTGTAGTACTGTCTTGAAGCTTTCTTCTTGTTTGAACCCCGGCAGTACTGTTGCCAATAATTTGACTTTGAGGATGAATTTTATGAATTCTAAGTGTGGGAGTAGATGGAACATCAATGGTAGGATCCAAGTTGTTGTAGTCAGCTACTCCGCCTTCCTCAGCATCAAAAGAGTTTGTAGAGAAAACACCATCTGTTGGAGTATCATCATCAGAATCTGTAGGTGTATTGCCAGTACTTTGAGGAGGTGTATTAGCAGTACTTAGAGTGAAAGTACTGTCAACATGTTCTTTTCCCTTTGCAATAGATATTCTCCTCTTTTCCTCTTCAAAAGCAATCCTTTGATCATCATTATGATCTTTGGCAAGAGATTCTTGATGCATCAAACTTACAAGCTCATCATGTAAAGCTTGAGCTCATCATGTAGAGCTTGTTCCTCAGAGGACTCAATGGAACTTCTTTGTCAGCAGTACGTTCCTCTGAATGTTATTCTGAACTGCATTAATGCCTTTGGGGGGGGGGGGGGAGACCTTGAACAATAAAACTGTGGTCATCTAAATTCTTCAAATCATCTAAGTTGTTTTCTTTTCCGCCTGATTACGGCAATAGTTTCATTTTCTTCGGGAATGTAATTCATACGAAGGAGTTAGAAGTTCAAGATCAAAACAATCCAATCCGCACCTTGTCCTTTTTGGTTCTCCTGATTCAAGTATAAAGTCTACATGAAGACAGTCTTGAACTTTATTGTTACCATGTGTAGACTCTAAAACCTTTGCTGGCTAGAAGAGTATCCCATAACGTTAACCTTATTGACTTGCCATCAAACCTTAACCAATTGATCTAGGGTATTAAAGTTTAGTCAGAGGACATCCAATAGGTCGCATGAAACTGTGTTAGGATGATTTTTTCCCATCAATAATTTCATAAGAGTCTTACATTGAGGTGTAGTCACCAAAAATCTATTTAAGCACATTAACAGGCAGTGTTGTTATTATAGCCTTCAGCCCAAAATTTGATATTGGTAAAAGAGAGTCTGCTAACATTGTTTTCTAGCAGCTTCAATGAGAGTCCTATTCTTTCGTTCTGCGACACTCATTGTGATGTGGAGTCTTGCAATACTTTATTCTCTCATTTGATTCCTTTCTTGGCACAAAAAACTCATTCACTTAAATCGATTCTTGAACTATGTTACATGGGCACATCCTGATGGTCTTCACTTTATGTCTTAGCTTGTTGTCTAACTCACAATCAAATCATGGGAAGCATATATAGTCTATCCTTGTAAGCCAAGGAAATACACCCACTGAATTTACTTACAGTCTACAGGTACACAAGCAGTACTTTTTCCTATTTACAACTCTCTACTGAAACAGGTCCAAATAAATCCATATGGTAGCAATCTAAGGTTCTCTGACTGTTCTTTCTTCAATCTTCTTGCAAGAAGCCCTGTGCTGTTTACCCTTTCTACATGCCAGACATGAATGATCAAGCTTGAATGTCTTGGAAGGTAAACCTCTAACCAGATTGCCTTTAACAATGTGTTAATAGTACTGAAGTTTTACATGCCCTCAATCTTCTGTGCCATAAGATAGCTTTCATCCTTTGTTGCCTTTGCCAATCCAAACAAGTTACTCCTCCCAGATAGGAAGATATTCTTTAGATCCAGACTGTATACATATTCTTTCTAGGAGCTCTAAGTATCACAAGATCCTCATCAACAAACTTAAACTTTGGAGATAAGATAAGACACTCCTTATCAGTGAAGAGAACATTATGCTTCTTATCACAAATTTGAGAAACAGAAAGGAGATTGAACTTAAGCTCCTCCACATAGCTGACTTTCTCAAAGTCTATGCATGATGTCTTGATGGTTCCTTTGCCCGTGATTCTTCCTCCTTTAGGATCATTTCCAAAAGCCACATAACCACCTTTGAATTCTTTAAAATCAGACAGCTTGTCCTTGTCTTACTGTCATTTCTTAGAGAACCACTGTCAATTTTGCATATCCTTGAGATCTTCTTCTGGATTGCCCTGTACAAACAAGTTAAAGAATTAACTGTTTAGGGACCCCAAGTCATAATTAATTGGATACCCCTAATGGAGTGTACATACTCAAATAGCATGAGTTGTAAGATCCATTATCTATTCATCAGAATCTAAATAAAGCTCCTTTTGGTCGCCATTGTTTGATTTATCATGGCACTCACCTTTGGACACTTTATAATTTTTGGAAGTACTGTTTGTGATCCAACAGTACTTTCTTTCTTAACCCAGATAGATTTCATAATTTTCTTGGGTCTTTGTGGTCTGTGAGGAGTCCTTGTGGTAGAAAACCTTGTTGATGGTGAAAAACTTGAGGTTCTAGGTCTTATATTATCCATCCTTGGATAATAAGGTCTACCAGTACTTTGTGAAAGTACTGCGTGTGGTACTCTTGGTTCTAGCATAGTTACTGATAAAACACATTAGCAGTACTTTTTGAAGGTACTGTTCGTGTCATTTTTGGTCTGGCAGTACTTTTCAACCCTTCCCTTGTAAGTACTGCTGATGGGATAAAAGACCTCTTTTGGTGAGGGTACCTAGAGTTTCCTGAGAAGTTACTATGGTTCACCTATGATGTTGTCCAGACTGGTCTTGTATCCCTTGAACCCTGCGTTCCCTTAGGTTTATGGGTTTGGGTTTGTTTGAAGGTTCTTTCGTGTAGGTCACAGTCTTGATTAGGTGATCTGGAATTATAAATACAAAACATGTTTTTCCCCCTTTATGCCAAGTCCCTTTTTTCTAGATCCCTTGACCAACACTGGTTTGAATTTGTTAGGAGACCTGTTTTCAAAAGTGTTTTCCTATTTTCTGAGTTCACAACAAGTTTCTTTTGAATATCTGAAAAGTTTAAACCAGTGTCTTCTTCATCACTATCAACCCAATCTTCAATATGACTTTATTGTTTATCAATTTTGGTAGACTAGACTTTGTTTTTTCTTTGATAATGCTTATTCCTAATAGTTTAGTTCATCTTATCCTGTAAAAGACATTGACCATTTGCCCAGGTGTTGACATAGTACCTGTAGTTGGAGGTAACTGCATGGATCTTTTGCCCTTTTGAAAGATTTCAATACAAAAAATATCCTACTAATTTTTTCTAGATTCCTTGTCACTATCACACTCTTACTATAATTACCCTACCCATTAACACAATAAAATATCATACCAAAACATATAAATTTAACTTCCAACCAAATTCCCCTACATCTCAAATACCAAAAACACTATAACCAATCAAAATCAAATAACACAAAACATCCAAGAACTAACCAAAATAAAAAAATCTAAACACAACCACCACAAACATTACTTCACCACAATAACCAACAAAACCCTCCCCTGCCCAAAACAGACATAACGTTCTTCCTGATATATTCGTTAAGTCATATAACTGTACTAATGAAACGTCTATCTACTCATGCACCAATTCAACTTCGCCTGACACAGCTGAAAGTAACCACAATAGTCTGTTGTGTGTGTCTTGATTAAAATAGACCCACATAATACACAGATGTTGCCCCTCCAACCCAGAGACTTGACTCTACGCTCTAAGTTCGCACTACTCCTCCTCCAACCTGTATCTATACAATATACTGGTAAGAACCTCTCATTCAAACTCCAATTCCCTGTACAGCGGTCTATCCACAACACCACCCCGCTGAGAATCTGTAATCCTCTGCTTCTTGACAATGTACACGCACCAACACATAGTGTCATTATCCAGTTATCACATATCGTGCTATACACCTGACACCTCCATCTGCCCAATTGTATATGTGTATGAACCCCACGTTCAGACCTCAACTCCCCAACAAACAAAACTCACTCCACCTAGAGTCTTCTCATCGTAACCATCTTGAGTCAGTCTCCAAGTATAGTAATTCCTAAAGATCACGCTCGCAACTATCACATTATGACTTAGTGTCTCCAGACCTCCCCACTTCTCCTCACACTAATCTATCAAGATATCTCTAAGTCTACACTTAAGTCTTTTTCTGAGATACACACCCCAATACTGCTGTGTGCTGTGCATTGACGCTATATATTTGTTCGCCTAGAGCAACCTATTCCTATAGAATCACCCTCTCCTCTTCACCTAACCTGAGAATATTAAACCCCCTCCCTTATCTCTACTATAGAAGTCTGTCACACTCCCTCTCTAGAGAAGTACCTCCTGAGAAACACGTCTCCTATAACTCACTCCGTGCCCAGAGAAGGAAATCGCCCTTCTAGTCTCCATACCCCAACACCCCATAGTCTTACCCATACTCTCTGTATCCCAAGATGAATCCCAACCGCCCACAGTGTGTGTTGTTCACTAGAACTAATAGCCTAATACTAGCTATGGTCCACATCATGAATTCCACCAAATCTGCTCGCACTACACTGATTGCTAAAGAATCACACGAAACAACTGTCACTACACGATCAGACTACTTCCCCACAAAATATCACCAATCATCCAACCCAAATAATCCAACTCAGACCCCTTACAACACAAAAATTCAATCCTGATTAACCCGTTGAGATAGTCACAAGTACTGGTGTCCAAAGTCCTCAGCCTACCACACTCATGTGTGCACCTATCCTATCACTGTATCACTGGTAATCAGCTGTGTCTCCTGAATCTGCAGAACTACCGATCACAGTCCTAGTCACACACTACATACCAAAACTTCAGATTCACCCCATAGACAACACCCACATCTTCTCCACTCCTCATCAAAAGTCGCCGTACTGTTAACAATATCACATGACCATCCCATGTCCATGAAAGCCAGAATTCACTCGTGCTCAGTTTGCTACCTGTAGCAATGTATCTCCACTCACTACCGCAACTTCAAACAACATACTTTTGTTACCTCCCCTATCTTCTTCAGTGCTCTCCGCGCCCAACCTCCACTGACTGATTCTAGTCATCGTGTAACTTGATAATCTGTGACCCCTCCTCTCAAGTTTCAGTCACCTAACGTCATCGATACTGTACTCTGCCCACCACCCTAGACACCTGAAGATTCCCTGTTGAAATAGACTCGTCTCTACATATTATACCCCGACTCACTACTCCACAGTGCCCTCACTAATTACCTAATGTATTGCTTACGCCCCACCCCACTCCATATCCATCTCAGCGAACATATGTGTCCCTCTCGTTGAGTGTACCCACTATGCCCAAAAATCCACAACAACCCATCTATCAGTGTAGGTCCACCAAGAGATCACACTCACCCAACTCATCTAGAGTCAGACACCCCAGTGTGTAGTAACAGAGCCATCTCCATCCACCCAATACATCTAAATGTCCACTAGCTTGACCGATCTATTATACCTACCACTGTCTCCTGTAATTACCCTCCAGCCATATACTATCTCCACTACTACACACGAACCACCCTCCGCAGTATATCGTCATCACACCACCACCTAATGTATCCCAAGGACTGTAGTGTCCCACGTGTGTCCTCCTAGTGTTGTTCCCCCCCATAACCTCACACTCACAGACGTGCTCAGTACAGAGAAGATGTGTGCCACCCTACACACCCAACCATCACATCACCCACATACTATAAAGTGCCACCCCACATGTCGTGATGTGTTGTGTGTGTCCCACCACTATCAACTCAAGACAATTGTTTAGACGCTATGAAGACCTCACAAACCTAGTCACTATCTAGTTTCCACATAAATATACCGTCATAGACCCCCGCATATCTACTGTTGTGACGTGTGTGTCAAGCACATCTACACACACCAACAACAACGTAATATGTTCACTGATGAGTATTACAATTCGCCATATGTGCCATCAGAATGCAAGACCTCCACATGCAACTCCTACACTACAATCTGTATCTAGGATTGTACATGTTGTCATCTATACCACCAATGTGCTAAATGTCTATCATCTCCAAGAAGCCCTCCCCAGTCATCACCGCTAGTCTACATGTGTCACGACGTACCAGTGTCTGCATTGATGTACTATACCCGTGTACCATCTGTATGCACAACTGTTCAAACTCTCAAACACATTTAAAACAGATGTCCGTCAAATACCCCCCGCGAATCTCCTCTACCTAAGTAGTCGTGACTATCATGTTGGTATCATGTCCACCGTCTGCTGTGCCCACCATGTTATATGTCCTAACTAGAGCGCCCCAGAGTTCATAAGACCACTATCTTAGTGTAAATTCTCATACCCTAGTATGTCTTGTTCACAGCTCACCTCCCTACCAATTGTGTACCTAGTCGTCTTAATCAGTCCGAAGATCATTTCAACTCTAAAAGACATCCATCTGCCCACTAGCATCTTGATTCCCCATCAACCCATCACCCAGAGATCTCGCTACACTTCTGTGAAAACAGAAGTTCTGTCCGCTCGTCTGTCATCTCCAACTCTCCCCTGTGCATATGAATGTCATTCTCTCAAAGTTAACACGTTCCAGAGTCAACCTCCACAGTACATTGAACAGTGAGAAGTGTCCTTCATTGTTGTCTCCCAGACTGCATCAATGTCTCCCCACTCTGCTCAGATCATCTCCTAACTAAAATAGTCAGAGACCTCTCGTACATACATCTCATGTTCTACCCTATCGGCTACTAAGTCCTCGTGACTCGCCTCACTCCACCATAATTCACCAACACCCACATGCCGTAACACTCTCGCATTGACTACAAACATCTGAGTGCACCATCTCATCGAGTGTTCTGTAATTCCCCCTTCTCCACCGCCTCTACCTTCTGATCCCCCTCATTAGAACTCTCACACTTCCCTGCAACACGTAAATAGAGTACGATCACCCGTTGTACGTACCCCTACAACACACACTCCACCACGTCCCATAGTGTAATTGAGTTGATAGTCCTCCCCACCCCCCCTATCTCATCTACACGGAAATGTCACCACCCCTGTATATCTGACACCCATATCCCCTAAGTATGTCACCGAAATATACGTTACTATCCCATGTGTCGCAATCTCATACCACATACGCTCCAGAGATATACCTCGCTCACCATGCTATGACCTATAATAGCCCTAGATGAGATGTATCCCGGTTGATAATCCGCTCTCATGACTACCCTCCCTCAACCTCATTCTCCTCACACCCATAGACTGTTTACTTCACGTTCTCTAACCGTAGATCTCCCCCCATATGTAGCCATCGCACCTCTCAAATTAAGTATATTTCTGTGCTATAGTTGTGGCATGCTAAAAATGTTGTCGCTGTTCATTCAAATATAACAACCTAATTCCGACCATTACACTACCTGCACCACACAATCACCCACACATCCCCCCCCAACAACCCGCCCCCCCAAATTCTTCCCCCCACTCTTTACAAACAATCCCCAACTCCACCAACCACCACAAACCAATAATGACCTCAACCTACCCACTGTCTTCAATATGTCCACATCAGACCCCGCATTACAACAAAACACATACTACCTTTACCCCTATCGAACCCCCCCACCACAACCCCACCTTCCTAACAACCGTCCAACCACCCAAACATACCACCCAATAACCACCTCTACATCCCCCTCACAACCTCATCCTCTACAACCACAATCATAATACTTACAACATATTATAATTCCAACACTTTAATCCACACCCCCCATCAACACCAAAATACTACCAAATACCTCTCTGAACTGTATGATATCCCCCATACAACTTCCAGTACACCTACTGCCCCCAACCCCAAATTAATCTTCTTCCTCAACATCAACTCAAACCCCCAAGAATAAATCCCCAAACAACAATCAAACTCACTCAAACCCCCTCAAACCCCCCACCCACTACCTTACCAATCACCTTCCAAGTATGCCCTATACTAACATCGACTGCGCTCTCTATAAGATATCTCTATCAACTATGTGTTAAATCATTAACCGACAACCACTCACACGTTACTCTAACTGACTAACACAGTGTATATATGTCTCTCTAAGAACCCCCCCTCGCAGATCACAAACCCTTGCTTCTGTGTGTGCGTAATACACCTGTTGTACTAGACCAGGACTACATTTTGTGTGTGTCTCACTGAATTGAGTCCATACATCAATTGTGACTGACAGTCAAATCTTCCACATGACCGACATCACATAAAATGTGTATCTCTCACAAACAGTGTATGCTGAAGCTCCAGATCTATCTCTGCACTTCTTAACAATTTGTTGTCTCAGATGTCTAATGTCTAATAGTGCTCCACCATTTAAGACCTTCTGATGTATACCTGACTGTCTGACTCAATCCTCTGCCATACACATCCAACATAAAAGCCCACATGTCTATTAACCCCAATTGCCCTACCCATATTCCAATCCCTCATAACACCACTCTCTGGGAACAACCATTCTGAGAGACACGCCACAACTACGCTTCACTTAGTATTAATTCACATGTATCTCCTCGCCATATCACCGTACCCTCTCAGATGCCCCATCACCGCTTTACCGTTCCCTGTGTGAGTCACCTTACCTATATTCAGTTAGAGCTCGTATTCATCATGTTTAACCACAGTGTCGCCGAATTGTGTGTTCGCCTCAAACAGAGTCCTCTCAGATAAGACCGCCTTTCACTCTTAAAGTACCTCCCACTCCGTCTGTGTCGTTGTGTATAATATCCTCAATATAACCCTCTAAACCTCCTGCTATCGTTCTTCCTCTGTAACATATAGTCTCTCCTGACCCATATCTCACAGACCTACAAACCCTTCCTCTCGCATCAAACTATCACAATACACATCTTCCTTAACACACGTACACACTCCACCTCACTTATAACGGCCCTACTATACACCTATCTGAATATCACCCGCTTATCGTATGCTTCGTACTCAATAGATTTAACCATATAGACCCGTCAGATACATTCTCTAATCTTCTTAGTACCTCTACCAACCCCAACCATTCACCCCAACACACAACCGACCCACATCGCAGCATTACACATCTCAGAGATTGAAGATACTCTCAATCTCATATGTCTATATCGTCTAGAGTAAGTAGCATCACAACTATAACACGTGACCTCAATGCAATCGTAAAATTAGAGCCCGCCCAATGATACAATTAAAGATAGTACGCCTCCTTTTGCTATCCCTGCCTACTCTGTCTACGCTTACTAAATCCTCTGTTAGATAATAACCAAACCAACTTATCACATCATCAAGCCGCCAACCAGTTATGAATTGTACATACCACCTCTCACCCTTAGTATACTCTGTGTCTAAGAGAGATAGTTAATTCTTTGGTGTGTGCTGACCATCTTACATGCCGCACTCCATATATTATTAGAAAGCCACACCCTAGAATGACTAGATTCACATATATGCCTATAACCATACAGATACTTCTGCTCAGAGACCACCTCCTCGCAGCACTGTGATATAACTCCTCAAACAAATGCATGACTTGTTATATGCCGTTCCATAGAGTGCTAACCTCCCATTTGTACCGTGATCTTGCAGATAAGCTCCTACTGAACTCACAGTATAAATTCCAACAGTGTGACGTCAATCGTACTCAACTCCTACATCACTAGTACGTGAATGATCTTTGTCTCTCCCCACAACTCTCCCACCTCACAAGTAATATCTCTCACGTTGAGCAGCTCCATTATACTCAACTATCTTCTGTCCCCTAACACCAATCCTACCTCTCGCCAGACCCTCTCCAGAGACCGTTCACAACTCTGTATACCCCACTAAGGCGGCTGTGACGGTGTGCAGTCTCCTCGACCCCAAAGTCCCCTCAGAGCTACCCACTCTACACTCCGTAGTGCTCGGATCATATATCGTAGATCACGATGATAGTTAGTCTCCAGTCTAGCCACCACATGATATCCTGACACTGTGCCTATGACTAACTGTCTGAGAAAGTAGTCTTAACTAGTTTGCCACAGTCCTAGAACGTGGTCTCACACAGATATAAGATAGTCTGTAAGACACTATGTACTCACAACAATTATCATAGATATTTTGTTATTGTAGTAGCCGACCCATTGCCATACCCTAACCCCCAACTTACCCTACTGAATTCATAGCTATAGAGTCTCCATGTGTAATGTTGATAGACGTGTTGATGCAAACCGCTCGAAGTGTTGTTCGAGTCAGATGCTTGAATCGCTGGATGTCTCACCACTTATTTGTTCTCTCTCCTTCAAATGTGTAAAGTATAGCAGCAATCTAGAATGAATGTCTGTGACTAAGACCCTGGTCAACACCACTGTTGTATGTAGAGAGATATGACGCCGTCGCATAAATGTTGTTTTATTAGTCGAAGCTAAAAACGAGTGAGCTATTGAGATAGTATTGTATTAAAGGTGTGCGCTGAAGTCACTTGTAGAGCTCTACTCGTATCAAGATACTCTTAAATCTGTGTTTTGTGACTGAGAGAACGCGCTCCTTATTTCATGTGATAGTGTGAGATCTGTCGACAGACCGTGCGTGTCCTCTGTCTAGATTATGTGTAAAGCATAGAGTCTCATTACTGACGTAGTAAGAGTTCGATGGCCCCAATTGCTTGCATTATGTATTTGGTCAGGAGCGCCTAGTCCGTCGAAGCCTAATTGTAGCACTTAGAGTAGTCGGCTTAATGATCAGTTGTAGGTTCCTGTGAGAGACAACTATGAGATATCAAGTGTGTGTAAACTACGCGGAATTGAAGTGTATGAGATTGTGTTTGGAAAACCTTAAGGGTGTCACATGTGTGTCGCGCACTCACACAGCGATAAGAAGACCGCAGTCAAATTACTAGCGTTGGCCCTCGGCTGTATAGTGATTTGCTGATCATGCGCACTTGCGCGAGAACTTATACACACTATACGTTTTCATCCATTTCCGTACATGTCCACGCGCGCCACCTTCCTCATTCATATTGTTTCGAGTGGGTGTAGCGACTTGACACGTAGCGAATCAGGCATCTCAACTTGCGTGTGTCTTTTCATTCGATTAGCTCTGAGTTGTATACTGGAAAAGTTGTGAATTTATGCATCCAGATTACAGTCACGAGTGTGATTATATTATCGCTGTGTGTGTGTGTTGACGCCAGAGAGTTTAGCGGACGTGTAGTATATGTACTTTCGCGGTAGAGTGAGGTTTCATTATGCTCTTTGTGCTCTATTCGTTAATCTGGTTCAGTGGGTACTTACTAGAGGGCGTACGGCACGCCGAGGTATAGGGAGTCTACCTCCTGTCTGTTGTGCTGGTTGATCACAGAGAGAACAAAGAAAATATAGGTGAAAGCGCACATAGTTGTTGTATAATGCTTATTTTACGCGTCTGTCATAGAGTGACGTAGATATGTCTGTGCGGTGAAAGTCACTCGTGGGATTGTAGTGTTTGGATCTTGGTAAAAGGTTATGGGTGTTGCTAGAAACAGAGCCGATAACTCACAGCGAGAGACATATGAGAGAAGTGCGTGTGTCGTCTGTTGTTCGTGCGCGGTGAGAGTGTGTTTCGAGTCTTGGTGTAGATTGGATATGGATGAGATGTGGAAGTGTGTCGTGGGCATATATGGTTGGAATATATGTGAGGTTTTGTAGATGATTGATTTTATTTTGAGTCTGTCCCTTACTTCACAATTTTTGTTAGTGTTGACCTTGTGCCTATGAGAAGTTGACCAGGTTCACACTGGTTTTCTACCGAGTGACTCGGTTGAGTTTTAGTTTGGCTTTAAATAACATCACTCGATCGGTTGATGTTGTAATTCACTCGTTCGACTCTTATGAGAAGCAACTAGTTCGGTTGTTTAGAACTTCACTCGTTCGGTTCATATTGGTAACCAACTAGTTCGGTTCATTAAGAGCTCACTCGTTCGATTCATGAAGCAAAAAAAACTCGTTCTGGTTCTGTTGATTGAACTAGTTCGCTCAACAAATATGACTCGTTTGGTTTTGTAAAGGTTGTACACCCGCTCGGCCTTCAAGGATTTTCACCTCGTTCGGTGCTAAACTAAATAAAAAAAGCAACTCGTACGTATTGCTTAAAGATTGAGTCGTTTGGGTTGTCAAAGACTGAGTCGTTGGCTCATATTGAATGAACTCCTTCGGTTTGTCCTTCACAACTCCACCAAAAAAATCATACCACCTGTCATGGATCTGGTTGTCTTTTTCATCAAAATGCAACTAGTATATAAAACCCAGAAAATGAAATAAACCAAAAAGGTGAAATGAGCTTATAAAAGCTTTGAAATAAACAAGAAATTAAAAAAATACAACATGATCCTTCTTACTGCTGTTGTAACAGTCGGTATCCTACTACAACATCAGCTCAAGGACTTCGTCAAACCCTCGTCAACAATACCGCTACCATTATGATGGAAAAATAACTGTGCAACTGTTCAGGGGAGGACAACTATTATGCTGTGGAACAACAAGAAAATACACACCATGTTGTGCAAGTGGAAGCACATGGGGAAACAAACATATGACTATTTGGTAAATTGCAAGGGGAGGGACTTATTGCCAAGAGTGTACTAAGCCCAAGCAGTAGAAAAGGATAAACATGGTTCACGTATAAAGTGTTTTCTGGATAAGATCAAGCAGGTGGTCAAACTTTAACAGAGGAAGAAATAACAATTTTTGGCAAGATCCAGGATTCTGACATTCAAACCTCTAAACAGTCACACTTCACCTGATTGGGCTTATCAAGCTGAGGATCTGGATGCTATGCTCTGATTGTGGGGATGAACACAAACTCAGCCAAGATTGCTCTCAAGGCCAATCTCTCAAGGAATGGGCTCAGATGCACTTCATGAGGGGGGTAACAATTGGTGGTCGAGGCAGATAATCTGACACCTAGAGTGGTGAGAGTGTTTGATAACTCACAAACTGTATGTGAGGAAAGGATGTTGAGGGGCTCTCACCTCCCGCGCTCCGCTCCCACGCGCCTGACAGTCTAATGATGTGGGTTAGACAGAAACACGTG
This sequence comes from Tanacetum coccineum, assembly GCA_026074375.1. Lineage (NCBI taxonomy): Eukaryota > Viridiplantae > Streptophyta > Magnoliopsida > Asterales > Asteraceae > Tanacetum > Tanacetum coccineum. The sequence continues at coordinate 9,001 of BQNB010033756.1, read as the reverse complement.
GTGTATAGAGATATATGATGAATTGTGTCATGGTGTGTGTGTGGCCATGTGGTACATTGCGCACTCGGTTTCTGAGTGAAACCATCATCATGCCAACGTGGGGAGAATGTGTGTTTAGGGGAGAGTGGGGATTTAATTTTGCCCTCAACAAGGATGTCCTTGATATTGGTCTATGTTTGGATCAAATTCTCTCGCGCTCACCCCACTCGCGTGACGCTTGCTCAACACTGTTATTCGCTCTTGCCTTTGAATCACCTGAGCTTGCAGAAATAAAGAGGAGGTTAAGATGTTGAAAAGGATGCAAAATAGTTACAACAGTTTTTCAGGATCATTTATGAACAGTTTGCCGAGATTGTACGTCTTAAGGCCAAATCTTTTCGAACAAATGCAAGAAAAGGAGAGTTGAGATGTTAATGGAAACCGTTTCTGATCTCAAAAATGATTCAAAAATGGAAGAACAACAGAAAATATTGATAGATAAATTGTTTAGAAAAGAAAATTTAAGCAACTGATAACATTCATGTTCCAAACGAGGTCAATCAGCGCAAACGGTTCAATATGATGACTAATCTAAAATTTGTTATGATCATTCCACTGAAACAAGCGATCGGTTTTGAAATACCTTTTATTTGAAGAGAGCTGGAGTCAATGCCAAAGCTGTATGGACAGAATACCATTTTAACATGGCGATGCATATTGTGATTTGGACTCTATGAGACATTAATGCTTCGTGAAGAGAGTCGTTCAAAAATGCTTTTGAAAGAACAAGATCCAATGCTTGTAAAATACAAAGTGAACACGAAACCCATTAATTATGCTATTCTTAATAATGACTACTGCTAAACGATTTGTTCGAACAATCTGATTGATTAGTGAACAGGCCTATTGGAAAGCGAACTTCGGTCACACCTTTAGACCAATTCATCTTACACCACCTTCTATAGTTGAGGTTCCAAAAGAACTTTGGTTTGGTTTGCTTGTAGCAAAACAAATTTTTATATGTATAGTATTCATCCCGTTTGAAAAATTTCTAACCAAAACTACTTTCTCAATCAAAGAGGAATACAGGTGTAAAAAATCTCACTAAAGAAGAACAATAACTTGTATATTTTTATCCGGAGAAGTATTATACTAACTCGGGTCGTGTCCACCGAACTCGTTGAATTGAGAATTGGATATTCGGGGATTCAAGTAAGAAAGATGATAAAAGAATTTTTGGAATTATTGATTACACTACAAAATATAATAGCACGAATCAAAAACAATTAAGTAGCGCGAAATTTAAATTCACAAAACGTAAAAACGCGAGCTAAAACTGAAATTTAAAATCTAAAGCACGACTTTTAACAAATTTTATACCTAAAAATCACAAATTTTAAAGAATAATTTTTAGGAAGAAGAATTGGAAATTTTTTATGTATTTTGGATTTTTTTTGGATTTTCTAAAGTTAATGAAGTAATCAAAAATAAAATTTTTCTAAAATTATCACTAAAATTTTTCTTTTTTTTTCAAATACTTGATTTAAAAAGAAAATTATTGCAAAAGAATCAAAAATTTTCAATCTTTTTCTTGTTTTTTATGTTTTTATAAGAAAAGGAATTAACTAAAATATATTTATTCCTAGAAAATACAATTTTAATAATAAAAATATAGAAAAATGGTTTTTAAATTCTAAAAAGGTGCAGAAAATTTATAGAACAAAAAGCCCCAAATTTTATACTCTAATTAAACCCTAATTTTTTTCGATTTAAACTATAAACCCTAATTTTAATAAAACTAAATTCTAAAATTTAAATCTATTTTATTTAACTAGAAAGAACAGGGTAGGAATTGTAAGAAAGGGAAAAGAAGGGTAGGCGGGCAAACTTGTCACAATTTACACAATAGAGAAAACGGGTAACCTCAAAATTTAGCAAAAATGCAAAACAGACCCTACGCTTATGGCTTATTTTTGGCTTATTAAAAATTGAGAATCATGAAAAACACAAAACTACAAACTTATAGTCTAGCTTATTCTAAACAACTCTAATAAAGACAATTTCAACTTTTAACCACTCAATAAGCTACAAAATAAGAAAATCAAAACTGTTACAGAAAGTGCTTGTTTAACAAGTGTTTTGGATTTTGTCTTATATTGAGCTTATTTCTTGATGAAATTTAAAAGCAAAAGAAACTACTTCTAGTTTAAGATGTGTATTAAATGGATTTAAACTAAAATTAACCTAGTTTTAACAAATTTAGAGAGAAAATTGAAATGAGAAAGTGAAAGTTAAGTTTTCTTTAAGCTTGTTTTTGAAGCTCTTTTTCTAATAAGCTATAGAGCTTATTTTTGCACTTTAAATGCTGAAATTTTGAAAATAAGCTAAGCTAACTTCTAGAACTACCTAGGTAAAAGGATTTTGCAAAGTTTTCACAAGGAAATGAAAAGCTCAAAGTGTAAAATGGTAAAATCTAAACTGATGTGAAGTGTATTGCTGATGCAAATGGTAAGTCAACTAATGCAGGCTAAACTTCAATTTAAAATAATGATCAAGGGACCTAAATGCATTTATCTCTGATTACTAATTGAGATTTCTAAATGCTTATAATTCTTAAAGAATCTAAACTTCTAAACTGAAATATTTGCCCTGGTGCAAAATAAAAGTTTTTACACTCTAGATTATGGAATTCTAAAAACTAACTTCTAAAATTTGTTTAAAACTTTGTTAAAAGACCTAACTCAGCTAATTGAATAGATTTGACAAAGTATAGTTGACTTTAAGAGTCAAATTCTCTATAAACCAAACACTCCTTAAAATAGACTGTCAAAATTAAATTGCACTTAAGAACTATTTACAAGCTTAAACTTCCTAAAACATTTTATCTACTTCTACTTATACTAAACTAATGAAGCTATTTGAGCTGTAAAGATAGTAGCTTATTAGGAAAAATAAGCTACTTACTCTATTAGGCTTATACTACTATTAATGACAGTTTTTTAATGAGTAAATAGCTAAGAAAATGATTTAAGACTGATCAGACTTATAAACTTAAAACACCATAGGCTAATTTAGCTAATGAAACATAAAATAGGACTTTAGAAAGCTCATTGAATAAGCGGTTTGTATAAGCTTTTGGAATTTGCCAAAATTGCGTTAAGAAAAGAGAACCGGAATCTTGATGTTCAATCACTAAGCCACTTCTTTCTGGAGGTGACGTGGCTCTTAAAAAACTTTGTCCTTATTTGGCTCCCTAGCTCTCTAAACCTCAATAAGCTCGGGGGGGGGATAGATTTTAGCTTATTTTCTTCCTTTTAAGATTCCAAATGAACTTTAAATACACTCAAGTGATCATTATTTAGATGTAAATGAGTAAGACTGAGTATAATATGAACTTGCTAGAAATAGATTTGACTCTAAATTGAGCTTAAGAAAAGTAATAAGCTCAATTGAGATTATTAAGAGCTTATTGAGTGAAATTGACTTACTTTGAAAACGAAAGACAAGAATTAATTGAAAACTGAAGTGATTATTACTCAAATGATGTGTTACAACTGTAAGCTGAAGAACTACTCAAACCTATGTTTTAACTCTACCACCTACAAACTTCCTCCTCTGTAAAGATCTTTAAAGCTAATACAACAATACTTGACCGAATTGCCTTTAAAATAATTGAGAGAATTCAAAGTGAAATTGAAAAACAAAAATTCAACCACCAAAAAAAAATGAATCCTAACACTCTATTTATAGAGAAGTGAGGAAGGAGGATGTTGAAGTATTTCTAGAATCATCCTCCAATCTTCGACCTTGATCATTTGCGAGGACTATTAAGCCGTTTTGATGAGGAAAATGAGTGTTCGATCCAATTCAATGGATTACAGTAGGTAATGTTTATGGATTGGTTGAGGGCTTATGAACGATTTTAACGTGGTATAGAGGAGCGGTGGGTGGGAAAAATCGTGATTGATTGGTTTGTGTAGGAAAAATTGGCGGGGGAGTAAAACGGTTTGGGGGTTTGAGTTTGGTTATAAAGCGGATTTTATTGTTTGAAAGTTAGGTTAAATGGAAAAAGTAGTCCTTGTCTTTCACCCCGATGTTGTCGTTATAAAAAACATGTTGAAATTGGCAACTTCAGTCCTTGTGTTTTCTTCTTCTTTTTTGTCCCTATAAACACACTTTCTTCATTTGGCAACTTTGTCCTTTTAAACTTCCAAAACTTCTACTGGCCCTTTGAAAAACTTTGAAATTGTCACTTTAAGTCTTGACTTTATTCCTTTGACCTTTGGATGCCTTTCTTGCATGTGTCGGGCTTGATGCTTTTGATTCTTGCAATCTTACTTTGTCCTTTGTCTTTTCTTGTTTTCTTGTCGGTTTTGACTGTTTTTGCTTCTTTTTTGTCTTTTCAATCCTTTCCTGCACTTTTAGACATATTAAAAGCACACTTTTTCTTTCTTTTGGCATTTTTATGCTTTTATTTGGCTAAATCCCGGGTTAATTTAATATTACAATTAAGCAATATCAAAATTCCCAAACTAAAGGATTGCCGTATCCTCACGCAATATTATCTTGTGTACACTTTGTAAATAGTAATGTTTCCAAAATGCTTGTTTTTATTTTTACGAATCACCTTTTTAAACAACTTTCACTTTTCTCAATTTTAATCACTGAAACACATTAATGCAATCATTGCAACTTTGCAACTTTTTAGGCTCATTGAATATAGGGCTACTCCCGATTACTAGGAGCACAAAAGAGGAAATTCGTCATCCTTGACTTTTCACGTAGACTAAGCAAAGCGAATAAACAAGATCATTGTCAAATATAAGTCCAAATGATTTAAGGTTTATACTTACACTTATGAACTTTCACTCCCAGGAATATTATAATGATTAAGATGTTGACTGATTTTGAGCTTATGAAAAGTAATAAGCTCAAATGAGCTTATTGAGAGCTTATTGAGTAAATTTGACTTAAAATTGAAAACGAAGAACACTTAAACTTTGAAAACTGAATTGTTATTACTAGAATTATGAAATACAAGATGAAAGAACAAGAGTACAAATGCTATAAGCTGTTTGCTAAAAAATGAAAGTGAATTGCTTAAAATTGAGAGAAAATACAAGCTGAAAATTGAAAACAAAAACAACCACTGAAAAATGAGACCTATCAGTCCTATTTATAGAGGATTGAAGAGGAGAAGTGAAGAAATCTCGAATCTTCCATCACATCTTGGCCCTTGATCAATTTCGAGCAATTCCTAGCCGTTTGATGAGTTTTGTGAGGTGTTCTATCCAATTAATAGATGACACGTGGTTGATATGATGTGGAGGTGGTTTGTGAACGAATTCAAGTGTTATAAAGGAGCGGGGGTGTGAAATTCGCGAAATTGGGTTGTGGGAAGATTTGGCGAGAAAGTTTGTTAGAGCGGTTAGACGGTGGTTTTAAAACGCGTTTTTCTGTTTAAATGTTTGAGGGAATTGCAACAATGGTCCTTGCGTTTGATTGTTCTCTTTTGTAGTGTAAAAACAAGTTTGAAATTGACAAGTTCGGTCCTTGTTCTTTCTTTCCTCTTTTTCTTCTTTATAAGCAAACTTTTCACTTTATGCAAATTAAGTCCTTGAACTTAAAAACTCCAAATGGGCCTTTGAAACTTTGCACACTTGTCATTATTAGTCCTTGGCTTTATTATTTTGGCCTTTGACTTCCTTTCTTGCTGTATCGGGCTGATCCGGCTTTGATTGTCTTTCATTCTTCACTCTTGACTTTGTCTTTTCCCGTTTCTTGTCGGTTTTTGACTGTTTTTGCTTCTTTTTGTCCTTTATATCCTTTCCTGCACATTTATCACAAAAGCACACATTTTTCTATTCTTTTGGCATTTTCTTGGCTTTTATTTGGCAAAATCCCGGGTAATTTTAATATACAATTAAGCATTTATCAAAATTCCCCAAACTAAAGGATTGCCGTGTCCTCACGCAATGTTATCAAGTGTACACTTTGTAAACTAACAAGTTTCCAAAATGCCCTTGTTTTCACCTTTTATGAATCACCTTTTTAAACAACTTAAGCTTTTCTCAACATTTAATCTCTTGAAACACATTAATGGCAATCATTGCAATTTTGCAACTTTTAGGCTCATTGAAATAGGCTACTCCCGATTAATAGAGCACAAAAGAGGAAAATTCGTCATCCTTGACTTTTCACTAGACTAAACAAAGCTATTAAACAAGATCATTGTCAATATAAGTCCAAATGATTAAGCTCTTATACTTACAACTTGTGAACTTTTCACTCCCAGGAATAAATTAATGATTAAGATGTGTGCACTCTTTTTAAACTCAGACCATATGATCAATTTATATCATCATAGTTGAAATCCTCTAAGCTTACAAATAAGCCTTGTTAGCTAAAGTTAATAACATAGATAAACCTCATCTCAAAGCTAAAAAGATTCGGAAACAAATACTTATAAATTGATTTGAGAAAATGAAATTTTTAACCATTCTTTTTATTTTCCCAGTAGAACTATAATTGTATTTCCTTCTGCAATAGGAATGTTTTTTCTTAAGTTCGAACCCCTACTTAGGCCTTTTCTCCCAAATAGGAATATCGCATCAACAACCGGGTGTTCTTAGTTTCGAACCCCCACTCTGCTGCTACGTTTGTGGTTTTATCGCACAACACTTTTTCCTACAAAGCTCTAGAATCCAAAGTCCCTAGTTGCAATCATCAACTAGGGTCGCGCTCCCTAGTGATGAAAGCCTACGAACCTTGATTCTCCGTACAATTTTTTAATCCCTTAGTTGCGACCCATCCGATGTCTTTCTCTCAACATGGATACCCAACGAATAGAACTATATAAAGCTTTTTATTATTCTATTTTTGCATGTGCTTACATTGGACACGAAAAATATTGCTTTGAATTAGAAATGCTTTCATTGGCATTCTTTTTATAATTAAATTTATGATGAATAGAAAAAATTACACTTTAGAAAATCAACTATAAATTTTAAACCAAAAATCTTACTAACAAATTAAAAATGAGATTCTCTTTTTCAAAATGTAAGACTTTTTCTAAAGACATTGGTTGACTTAGTTAAATTAAAAAGAGCACGTATGATTAAGTGTGTTAAGAGCTTGTGGGAGTAAAAAGACACAAATTATTCATATAAGCTTTAGGTTTTCCAAATAAACCTTGCTTAAGCAAATACACTTATATTTAACTACATCATTTCTTGTTCTTCACATTTTAAAATCCAAAGCAATAGGATTTGTGAAAGCTTGGCCCTACAAAAGGTAGGTTAAAGAACTAGCTAGGGCATTTTCACCCGGTCAAGTCAAAATTAACTCCTATTTCTCACCAACGGATTACCAAAAAGTGGTGTTTTTCCCCAAACTAAGCTTCTTTTGAGCTTTTCTTGTAAGCAAAAATTTAAAATTTCTCACTTTTTCACAAAAAGGTAATTCAAAAAGATTCAAACAAGGTTGCGTGAAGTGCAAGTCAATATCGAAGATATCCTTCCCCAAACTAAAATGAAACTTTGTCCTCAAAGTTTAAAAATAAGGGTCAAAAGGAATCTTTAACAAAAATTCTATGGTCATGCCAAAAGAATAGATGTTAGTTCGATAAAGACAAGGATAAGAGATTTCCCATTTTATGAAGAGAAGATTGGAGACCATCAATGGAAATTGTGGGAATTGCTTTGTCCTTCCACAATATTGAACCATGAAGCTTCCAAAATCCGGAAAACCTAGACAAAAATCACAAACAACCAACAAGAGACGAAAAAGAACAAGCTTCCTCTCTTTTTTACATTGTTAGCTCAAAAACATCTCTAAAACGGCTTAGTTTTTGTTAACCGAGTACAAGCTATACTCGCCCCCGAATTAATTTGTCCTTGGGGAAGCAAAGAAAATAGAAAGAAAATGAAAAGGAAAATAAAAGGATAAGCATGGGGTGCCTCCCACGAAGCGCTTGTTTATTATAGAGTCCCATTCGCTTGACTCTTTCCCCAAACTAGGTTATTATGGTGGGTAATAGCAATGGTGAAGAAATTCTAAGAGGTGGAAACCTCCCCAAACTAAGGATGAAAGATATACCGTAGCATTTTTGATTCCGGGTTCAAAAAACTTTTTAGAAAAGAGTTTCAATAGAGAAAATGTGAACCCGGAAAATGCTTTGGTAACATGAAAGTCCATTAAGGGTGGGTGGAGTGGGTCAAAAACATCAAGAGTTAAAGAACTCTTCCTTGTAAGCACATTATCACAAATACCCGGTTTAAAAATTTTATCTTCACTCCCCGTGGAGTAAGATGCGGGTAAAACCTCGGGATAGGTGACAAATGGTAGAAAAGATCGAATAGTAAATGTGAAGGAATCTTCCTCTTCAACATTTAGAGAATCAACATTTTCACCTTCCCCCGAATCAAAAGATTCATCATTATTAAGCACATCAAAATCATTCGTCACGGCCGCTACGGGCTCAAAATCAAAACAACTCTTAACAACCGGTGATTCCGGATTATCAAAACCATCAACTGGAAGGGGAGAAGAATCATTGATAAGCAATTCTTTAAGAAAATGAAAATCCCCTTCCGAGTCATAATCGTCGCTCTCAATGCCCGGTGGCATCGAGTCATCGGAAGTAAGAAATAAATCGATCTCCTCCATACGAGAGAAGTTGTCCTCAACGGGGAAAAGAGAATAAGAAAAAACCATAAAAATCAGAGAGGATTCATCACAAACAGGCATATCACACTCTCTTTCATTGTCGGAAAGACCCTCGGACTCTCTTGGGATTGGGACAAGGTTCTCAACACTAGGAGTAGTGTCAAGATGCTCGTCCCCCATACTTAGAAAGTTATCGGGCTCCTCTATCGGTAAGTCTGGTGTAATTGCTTTAGGTCGAGCAATAATATCTCCTAAAGGAATAGAATCATCATCGGTATCATCGTCATCATCGTCAATGATAATCTTTTGAATTCGAGCTCTAGCTTCAGATTCTCTAAGCTCTTTTGCTTCTTGT